>DWLI01000791.1:0-18590 GCA_018249915.1 Cecropterus dorantes dorantes | reverse complement strand
GTATTAAAATAGAACATATAAAACAAAAGTCGGTAAATGAAGGAATATTACCGCCTACTAATATGAGTGCATCATTGTTTCTAATGATTTTGTCAATATTACAAAAATTAACATCTAATAGTAAAGTAACTTATACTTCGTATATTGTGAAATTATAATAAATAAATTAAATAAAGTTAGTCAAATTCATTTAGCAAGTGAAAGCTGCCGTTGCAAAATATAAACCAATGACCGAAAAATGCGAAATAGCGTTGAAATACAAACATCACAATACCGTTTGCCATGTGGTGACTATAACAACACTGCTCCCTGTTTCCTATGGGTGTCGTAGAAAGCAACTAACGAATGAAATCAAAAAATGGACAGCGATACGTTTGAACCCATTCATCTATTGCGGTCACCAACACGCATAGCCAAGCGCGGTGACTACAGCAAAACCTTTGAAGAGGAGGCCATATTCAGCACTAGACTCCTAAGGACTATGAATGCTCACGAAATACTTCAGTCTTATACGATACAAAACGATGAATCAAAGCACCAAGCTCATAAACAATACACCTGCGCTATTATTACCCCCTCATATTCTGGTTAACTAGCTATTTTTGCTACATGAATACACAAACCATTATAAGTACCTGAGGTTATGTATATACACACCGTTCCAAGCGTTGCGATAGCCGGCATCACGGATCAAGATTATATGTAGTGACTTTTGTCATAGCAATGAATGGATTTGACACGAAATACATAACAACCAATGTTAACAAGAAGCTAGGGTGTAAAATATTCTGTAAAAGGTGAGAATAGAAAGGCGGTCTTAAGGACAATATCGGCTCGGGTCAAAGAGCTTGCAACTCTAAAATTATATTGTACATACAAAAAAATCAACATCTAATAAAACACTCAAGTCTAGTGTACCTAAATTGAGTAAGCATGCTTATGTGACAGTTACACATTGCTCTGTGAAACACATTAATTTGTTACACGTGGTGTATAGGAATTTTTGCTTAACAAAACATGCTATATGTTGTATTATGCAAACGTCTGATAAAATGATTAATAGGATAACATAAAAATGTTAGTTTGAAGCAAGGTAAGACTTTGTATCAGAAATTATGTTCATATTCGATATTGCTTGCGAATATGTATTTGTATAGGTAACGCATTGTACACGGAATCTAAATAAACAATGTAATTTAATAAATGTTATGAAAGCAAAGTTTAAAAATTAAGAGTATAGAAAATAAAGTGTGGGTAGGTAAGGTTTAGCGTCACGCATTTATAGCATAGAAAAGATGTGTTTGTCGGATTATGATGACATACGCTCTATAACTCGACAATAGTAAGTATGGTACGCATACACGGCACAAGGCTAGAATAGTAAGCCTGTGTAAATACAACACATACACAGCATGATTCTAAAATAACTATGCCACACGATAACATTCACAGTTCAAGTGTAAGAATTAAATCTGTTTAGAAAATACGAGTGACATAAGTACACACAATCAATAGGACACCTCAAAGACTATTCAATTCAAAAGTAATATTCTGTACAAATCGTAATGAAAAAGTAAACTTTATTCCACCGACATAATTTACTTTGGAATTAATTCATTTGCAATCTTACATATTAGAACAAGGATTTATTTCCAAAAGTAAATTTGCCTTCAAAGAGTTTATTTACATCACGGAAGAGGCAATTTGCACAAACTACAAATAGTAATATAAATTAATTTAGAAAAACTATTTTCCGACGATAAGCAGTCGTAATTCTACTGATTGCGTAGCCTAGTAGCTTAGAAATTATCGAGTTTAGTGGAAGCCATTTTATATTCTATGGATTTTAGACTGTACCGCTTTTATCTACCCAGGCCAGAGATGGACACATCGCACCAAAGCTTGTTGCAGGCGTGCTATGCATTAAAACTAGTTCTAGAAGAGTCGAGATTGGAACATCACAAGACAACGATTAGACAATCATGGGCTGTTCAATGACATGATTCCTTCCCTGTTAATGTACTTATAACAATTGTGAGTCACAGCTCCAGATAAGTCTAGTTACTAGTTTGCTACCCAAACCTGACAACTAAAGGTGGATGCTGTGCTAAGAAGAACTGTAAATATCTTAGAGGGTGATATTTATAAGGACTGTATAGGAATAACATTATTTCATTCAAGATAGCGAGCAATATGACGGGGTATCCTTACTCGACTTTTCTCCAGTACCAGTACAAGGAGGTTACAATCTTCAGGTTAGAGATCACGGGAAGTTTAAAGGTGAAGCTTATAAGCTCTACAATCCTTAATTGCACATAAATACTACAGTTCTGTTGTCGGTCCGAAAATTTTCACCAGCTTCTACAGGATTAAATGGACATGAGACATGCGACGCTTCTTTCGGATGTAGTTGCTTTTCACACATGGATGCTACTGTATATACCTGTGCGAAATAGCTGGAAGGAATCTGTTATCAAGTACAACAACCTGACTCACATTAGAGAAATCCTCAGCCGTGAACACCAGCGCGTTCACGGTTAGTATGCTGTGAGCGCTTTACAGTAGTGGCAGATCTCTGTGAACAGATAATATCTCAGTGTAAAGCTGCAAAGGGAGAAGATTCGTTGACCAATCTCCCATTCCGCAGCAGAACAGCGCGGAACCGCTGAAGAAAACAAAGTGAAGCCGTGGTCTCGATAACAGTTACCTGGAAAAAAATCAGTTATACTCCGTCCCCGTTGTTTTGCATTGTATTTGAAGTTCTGTGCTTATTACTTTTCGTATATTTTAATAGTAATAAGTAAGTATACAAATTTATACATTTGTTTATTATAAATTTTAGTTTAGAAAAATTGTTCCAGAGTATATCGATACCACGACAGATTAACGAAAAAAGTGCCCCTCAAGTTACAAAACAACTTGAAGTAGAACATCTGCCAGTTACCAATAATATATTAACGAATGTCAGTTATACATTATATTAAATAGGAATTTCGAAGAGAAATACGCCCTTAGACGAATTTAGTCTTTTAAGAATGACTGTTCCTTAAAAGCGAATGATTCGAGCTAAAAATACGGTGGAAATACTCGTATATCGACTTTATTAGGCTTTACCAATCTATCAAACAGACCAAATGGACGGAGCATAGCTGTTAATTGACATACGTAACCAGAATAATAATAATATTACGGCCCCCGTTATAAAGTATAATGGATAAATTTTCTCAAATATAATGGTTATTAGATTTATATTTCGTAAAAAAGAAAACCTGTAATTTGGTTTTGATTTTGGACATACATAGTTATAACTGAATAAGCGATGTTGTAAATGATATTCGCTTCACAAAAAAATTAAGAGGTATATTTAATTTTTTTGCCTTGTCAATTTAAAAATGTAATTTGGTCTAAGTATTTACTAAGAAGTATTTCTTCTAGAATAGTGTTGTAGTATTGAATATATGTAATCACTTCTAACTTGTGTTTACATTGAAATGTTTTCAAGTCTTTATGAGGTATAAATGTTTTTGTGAATTATCATTTTATCGTCTTTCGACGGCTCTACTGCGCATTTATATGATTCTCTATAAACAAATAATATACGAGAATATAGAGACAGCAATAGATCATAAATGAAATAAAAAGTTAAATTACTTTGCTACGGCAGAATTCGTCGCCAACAAACGGTTCTGAATCTTATTAAAATCTACCTGTGAGTCTTTTAGTATATAATTTAAGCATAAGGTCACCTTAGGAAGGTTTTTCTTTCACCTACATCAGTAAAAGTTACTTTTCATTATACAATAAATATATAAATATTATTATGTGTATTATATATATTAAGTGTAGTAAATGTTATTGTAATAATAATTAAATTATGCTTAAAAGTAACTTAAATAATAATTTAACTTTAAGAATGAAGAAGGCGTGTATGTTGCACGGAGAGTTTTTTATAACTAAATGAGTTACTTTACTATTAATTTATACTAATAATTATCAATAGTTACATTCAAATTAAAATTAATTAATAATAAATCTTTCGAATATAATAAATGAATACCTATTAATTATCTTAAGATGAAAATTTATTTTAATTTAAGACTAAACATTGTATACCTAACTTAATATAAACGTATTTCTAGAAAATCAAATAAAAAAATAATGTGAAAATCATATAGGGATGCAATAATGAAAATTTTATATTTTGACCTAATAGTATTTTTGTTTTTCTTTTAATTTGAATATAACGTATTTTAAGATTATATTCACAAACGTATTTTCTGGTGAATATTTATGGAGGTAAAGTTAAAATAATTAGATGTTTGTACGTAATATATATAATTTATTTACCTAGGTGTTACTTAAATACCAATGAAACCTGCTCTGCATCAATTTCCGTACCCCTACATTGATCATCTGAAAATCAAGTAACGAAACACTGGATGCTAATTAAATAAGCTTATCATCAAAAATTCTATTTTTTTAAATTAAAAAACGTTTTTAAGTTTCATGTATTTTGTTTACTGTATTATTTTGTGAGTGAAAATTATGGCTACAGTACCTTGATATTTTTAGTCGAATCTATTCCTATGGTTCTTTTTACTGAAGATTACTCAGAATCTTTTTGTGCAGTATCCTCTACTACATTACTACTGATTTCATAGTTTTTCCTAGTAGTTGTTTAGGAATTAAGATCGACTTTAACCCTGCACCTGCCCGAGCCTTGGCTGACGTTTGTTGACGAGTAGGGAACAAGTTTCGACAACAAAAAATATTCCTCGAACAAACCGTAAATTCCTGTAATTATGAAACAAAACTAGGTTTTTAAACCCTTTAGTACGCATATTTTGTTTTAATACTTGACATTTTAAGAAAAACTTTACTCTAATTGAGCAAATATAATTATGTGTAATGAGTACCTCACTAATATAGCCTTTTATTATAAGTTCAGAGACTTATCACCAAATTATCCATTTGAAAGCACCTTTCATTTTTTTACTCTTAACTCTTATTATGAAAATCATATCGTATTTATCGACTTTGTTGCATTCGCGGTTATCTGTAGAATAAATATGAATATAAAAGTACATTAATTAAAATCCTGAAATGTAAGTGAAATTAATTATGTTTTAAAATACACAAATGTTTTCAGAGCAAAAAAGTAACGTGTCAATGTATATGTTTATAAAGCAATCGTGTTTTTTTCAAGTAAAGTTTAATTTTATATCAAAACAATATTTAATATTGTTGAATAACGTTATTCTCTACAATTAAGTAATATTATTAGGTTAGTGTGTGTCTTGTATATACCTTCTTAATAAGGAATTATCCTAAACTGACGAAGTTGGGAACATCTGAGCCTCGTCTACATAGCAAGCGAACGAAACGCTCAGAGATTTATAAATTCTTCAACATATTTGTCAAGAATTTACTAATGGTCGATAATAACCCGGCCGCGGCTGCACTGTTGAATGACATCGAATAAATTATTACAAGAACAATAAATAATCATGAAATACAATATTTTAATTGAATTAAACTAAGCTAACTGATGATGGGATTTAAAAAATATATTTTACATGTTTTATTGAATAAATGGATTGTAAAGGTGATTCACCATTAACTAAACATGGTGATAGGGAAATAATATTTTCAAACTTAGTTAAGAATAATACCTTGAACACGATTAGAGTAACTCCTGAACGGCAACAACATTTAGAGAGGGAGAAGTGAGTGTTCTCAGCCTATATTGTTTTTTTTTGTTTTTTTTTTCTAGTTCTGTACTCTATTCCTCTTACATTACTTAGTATTTGATATTTCTGTTCATATGTTACATAACGCCTCTACTACCGATCGGATTTAACTGCGTTTGAAGTGTCGTTGCCATCAAAAAAATCAAAACACGAACGAAACGAAACTCCTGTAATAGAATCATATGACAAAATAAATATTTGTTACATGGGTTATAAACAATGTACATAGGGAATAAAAAACTACACTTAAAAATAAGACATTCACTTTAAAGTCTATGTTTCTTATAGTAACTTTATTATAATAAATCCACTGATATCATATTTAATTAAATTATTAACTTAAGAGTCATATTCGTATTTTTACTTTATACTACTGAATTAATCCTAATTTATGAGTAGATGAAAAAGATAAGACAATATTAAATATATGTATATGAAATATAATGTAGAGTCTATACATGTAAGTATATGTATTCATAGATATAATATATATGTATATGTATATATTATAAAACATAATACGTAAGATGTAATTTTTCTCATATAGTAATTTCTTCCTTTGATTATAGAATGGGTTTTGTTTTTTTTAACCATAAATATACCTACTATTTTTATTTGTTTTATTTCCCACAAGATTTAACTGCTGTACGTGCAAATATAAAATTACGCTAATCATTCAAACCGTTAACGGTGTTATTAAGAAAAATAGTAAGTCGACACAGACAGACAGTCGACGCAGAATACCCTACATATAAGTTAAGATAAGAAAGTGTATATCGGAGGACATTTCAGGCCAAAAATGGTTAGAAGTACCTATGAACAATTTTTCGAACAAAACACCAAAGCAAACAACAAGCTAGACTTTTAACAGGAACCAGGAATAACGAGAAGAAGCCATCAAAAGAAGCATCAGTAAGGAAAAGACTTCAAGAAAAACGAAATTGACATGAAGAATATAAATGTACCTAACATTTCTACAAAATTACGTTTTTGAGATTAGTACGAGTATGTGTTTCCATTAGACTTTTATAATGACAAATTTAGTAGCATTATTTAATATAAGAAACCCTAATATACATATAGAGCATATATACCTGTGTACTCCAAAGTTTACCTTTTTAATAGACAATAAACAATCGAAATAAGCAAGGGTACGGTACTATTAGACTACAAGAATTTCTAACAAAATATGAGAAGAAGACCTGCCTTTTTTTATATACTTGGAATTGTAATAGTAATAGGACAGAATAAACAAGTAATGATCGTAAAAGTAACAAACTTTTATGAAAACTAAATACAAGTATAGACAATACAAATGAAAAACAAATAATTGAAACGTCCAACGTACCGGCTTGAATTTATTGACGAAATAAAAATAAAAAAAAAGAACATAATCCCCATCACAATGGATATTTTATAATTGACATACTTTTTTAATATACCCTGAGCCATTTTGTAAATGACTTGCTTTTAAGCAAACTGTCACAACGAAATGTTTGGATCGAAGTTGATAGTTGATAGATGATATCTCATTCTAAAGCAGCAATTTATTTTGTTTCATTTACCTGGCAATATATTATTAACAGTATTAAATCATAGTGTATGTAAGACTTCAATATATCTGAATAGTTTCCCCATGTTTTGCTCATATTGAATCTAAATTTTCAGAGAAAGGTATATAATTATGGTTATTAAATGATATTGTCTTAATTTAACAGTTATCTAACATCTTACATAGAACTATAATAAAGGCTCCTCAATCATAGTGTCGCGTGTAAGAGTTTAAAATATCCGATTACTATTAGCATGTATGGCTCATATTGAATTTGAAATTGTTTCAGATATAATTATGATTCCTAAATCATATTGTGTACACTAAACGGTTTTCAAAATCGAATTATAATTGTGGTTCAAATCATACTTCTTTTGTAAAAGTTTGAAATATCTGATTATTATTGGCATGTTTGGCTCATATTGAAATTGAAAGTTTTAGATAGCAGTATACAATTATGATCCCTAAATCATATTGTCTTTAAACGGTTTTTAACATCGAACTACAATAGAGGTTTTTATTCATACTTTCTCTGTAAGATTTAGAAATATCTGATTTCATGTTCGGTTCACATTGTATTTTAAATTATTTCAGATATAGATATATAATTATGATTACTAAATCATATTATCTTCATTAAACTATTTTCAACATTAATCATATTTTCTCTGTAAGATTTAGAAATATCTGATTACTATTGGCATGTTCGGCTCATATTGAATGCTCAAATTATTTCATGTATAGGTATATAATTATGATTACTAAATCATAGTGTCTGCATTAAACGATTTTCAACGTCTAACTATAATAGAGATTAAGGAATCTCGTGCCGTATCTGTAAGAGTTTGAAATATCTGAATCCTATTAGCATGTTTGGCTCATATTGAATTTGGAATAGTTTCAGATATAGGTATATAATTATGATTACTAAATCATACTGTCTTCATTAAACGGTTTTCTACATTGAACTATAATAGTGGTCCGTGGTTGGTGGACTGAAACATCTGATTACTATATACAATAAAGATTCCTAAATCATACTGTCTATATAAGAAGGTTTTCAACATATAATTATACTAGGAGTTTCTTAGAAACAGTTTTACATATCAGTATATAAGATTCCTTAATCATATAGCCGTCTATGAGACTTTAAAATATCTGCTTATTATACACGTTTAATTTGAAGCACCTTTAGATATAATCATATAACCAATATTTCTAAATCATATTATCGCCTGTAAGACTTTGAAATATCTAATTATTATAGCATGTTCGGCTCATATTTAATTTGAATTAGTTTTAGATAACAGTACACACAATTATGACCCCTAAATCATATGTTATACACTAAACGATTTTCAATATCGAATTATACTTGTGGTTCCTTAATCATAGTGTCGTCTGTGAGAGTTTCTTATACCTGAGTATTATATCCATGTTTTACTCATATTGAATTTGAAACTGATTTAGATATAAGTATATCGTTATATGCCTAAATCATATTGCATACACGAAACCGTTTTCAGCTTCGAATTACAATAGTGATTTCTTTTAAAAATATCGTCCTTGAAATTGTCCTTGGAGATTGAAATATTTTATTGTTATTGCTATATTCGAAACAGTTTTACATACGAGTATACCTAAGTATATAGTTCTGATTCCAAATCATATTGTTAGTTTTAAATATCTCATTATTAATATCAGATTTTACTTATATTGAACTTGATATAGATTTAGGTATTCCTACATCATATTGCCTACACTAAATGGTTTTTAACATCATATTACAATAGTGGTTACTTAATCATACTACCTAGAATTTCGATACATTTAAATATTATTACTAATTGTTGCTCATATTGAATTTGAAACAGTTTCAGATATCGGTATACGATAAAGATTCCTAAATCATACTGTCTATATTAGTAGGTTTGCAACATATAATTATACTAGATGTTTCTTAGAAACAGTTTTACATATCAGTATATAAAGATTCCTTAATCATATAGCCGTCTATGAGACTTAAAAATACTTGGTTATTATACACATTTCATTTGAAACACCTTTAAATATTATCATATACCTATCCAAGATTTCTAAATCATATTGTCGTCTGTAAGACTTTGAATCTGTCTGTAAGACCTTGACTCTGTCTATGTCTGTAAGAATTTGATATCAGATTATTATAAGCATGTTTGGCTCATATTGAATTTGAAATTGTTTTAGATATCGGTATATAATTATAGTTTTTAAGCATATACTTTTCATTTAACGCTTTTCAACATCGAATTATAATTGTATTCCCTTTATATCTTATCGTCTGTGAGGGTATAAAATATCTGATTATTAATATCAGTATTTATTCATATAGGATTTGAAACAGTTTGCGAAATTAGTATACTCGTATTATCCTAATTAATTTCGTCTTAATTAAAAATTTCAGCAATTTCATCGAATTATAAAGGTATTTCCTTAATTATAGTATCGACTGTAAGAGTTTGAAAAATCTGATTATTAAGACCATGTTCTGCTCAGATTAAATTTGAAACAATTTAAGATATCGTAATATTCTAATGATTCTTAAATCATACAGTTGTCGGTACCAGTTTTGAAATATCTGATTATAATTACCATGTTCTGCTCATATTGAATTTGAAATTGTTTTAGATATCGGTATATAATTATAGTTCTTAAACATATACTTTTCATTTAACGCTTTTCAACATCGAATTATAATTGTATTCCCTTTATATCTTATCGTCTATAAGGTTTAAAATATCTGATTATTAATATCAGTTTTTATTCATATAGAATTTGAAACAGTTTGCAAAATTAGTATACTCGTATTATCCTAATTAATTTCGTCTTAATTAAATATTTCAGCAATTTCATCGAAAAAATCTGATCATTATGACCATATTCTACTCTGATTGAATTTGAAACAGTTTAAGATATCGTTATATTATAATGATTCCTAAATCATATTATCTTAATAAACCGCCTTCATTATTTAATTGTTATTATGATTCAAAATATTCTTACTACAATATATTCTTCAATATATCTTCTATTTATTTTTTGTAAGGTGGATACAGTTTAATAACTTTTCTTAATTCCCCATTTTACTTGTACGTCTTTCACATCTACTCATCGAACAACTATTATCCATATTTTGTTATTATTTAATACTTATTTCCATATGTCCTACTATATTTTATACAGTGGTTAAGCTTTTCATAGACAAATAAAATTTTGACTAACGATTTCTTTTTCTATATTTCTATTTTTAACTTCACTTTTCTTTTTTAAAGTAGTTTGTTGTGTCTGATTTTCTTGTAATAACCACTTCATTTTTGTGATTATCAATAATTTTTTGATCAAGTTTCCAAGAAACTCTTGAATGTTGGTAACTTTGTTAAGCATGCTCGTTATCGATCCTACGACCGCAATCCTTATGTATTAAATATATATTCAAAAACTAAAAATATAAGACAGAAGCCAAGCCAACCTCACAGCCTCATATTATGCTAGCAAATAAGAATAAAACATATTTTTCATCATAATTATTTACATATCTCTTATAATTATTTCACTCTACGTTAGCATAATAATAATATGTTGAAAATAAAAAATACACACACGTATATATTATACATATATATATTGACACAAAAAATATCGGGTAAACGACAAATTAGCAGTAATACGCAGGCTTAATATGTAGTACTAGTATTTAAGTGGTAAGTAATGTTGAAGGTAAGGTAAAATCAATATATTCAAATCAATCGCAAGACAACGATATAAAAGACAATTTAATTTTACGTAAATTATATTGAAATATAACTTATTTTAACATTTTATGAATTCACATGGATGTATTAACGTAAACTTTGTCTTTGATACACCTCATAAATCACAAACACATATCACGTTTCCTATGTTAAATAAATTAGTTTTAATCACTCACATTTTCGCGGTTTTTTCAAATGAGTTTTGGTTTGAGTGAAGTTAAAAGTTATTCGCGTCTTGGATTAAAACATTAGTTTGTTTAAAAAGAAAAAAAAGAAATTGATTTAAATTGTATTTTATTCTTCTATATTTTGGGTCAAAGAAAAAAATAGCTATAATTTTATTTAGTTTTTATAAATATATAATCTTTTATGTAAACATTGTAGTCAATATTACCGGATTTTATTTTAAATTATTCTATTGTAGTTGTTTTAAATTTCACATATTATTTATTCATTACAAGTTTATATCTCTCTATGTACATATATTGATACACAATACAGAATACGGCAGATTTAAGGCACATAACACATGTATAATATAAACATAAATCAGACACTTCACTTCACGAATAAGAGGATTTGAATTTTTTAACTGTTTTTTTGTATCTTCATCATACGAGCACAAATAACTGTTAATTGAACTTTACTTTTATTATTTTTTTTTTTGCTAGTAACTAAACAATTGTGTTACACAAAAGACACTAAATTCATGAGTTTAATTTTACGTTTTATGTACATGATTCGTATTTTATTTTTCCTTAGTTGATTTTAGATTAAGTTAAAAAGTTATTTAATACAATATCTCAAAGACTTATTTTATTGAGGCTTAGGATACTTTACTTTATTGAGGCTTTATTCCTTCAATTTCTAATCATGTTACATAGTTTATTTGTTTCTCAATGGGCCTAATAATCAGGTTTTATATTTGTATGCATCCATTAATGTTTTCACACGTGCATACTATTTTAGTTTAAACACAATAACCCGACACTCAAAATGGTTAACTGTTATATTTTTACTGTATTTTTTGTTGTTTAAAACACATCAATTGCACTTAAATTTAAACACACCCACAAAACACTTAACATTTTTTAATATACAAATAAAAATATTGGATAAACTGCGTGCGTACGATCGCGATTAGGGTTGCACGCGGGTATCGTACGATATCCTATAACAAGGCAAAGTTCCTGGCGCGGTTGCGCCTCGACATTCTGGCGGAAAAGAACGCATACGCACTTCAACAAGATCCACGTCCTCCGCCAGAGGGCTGAACCCTCCAATGAGACGGTCGCAAAGCAAGATAGCAAACGTCGACGCGCTGGCGCGACAGTCAGCGGAAGCCGCAGATCGCGCGACAACGAGCTGTCGCTGCCCGGTAACTGGGAAGGCAGTTACCGGGCCTGGATGAGAAATGGAGGTCACGTCACCCACCGACTGACTCAGATACTCACCGAATGTGGCCGCTTCGGTAAGTATCTGAACCGCATAAGCCAATAGCGGTCCACAATGTTACCACTGCGGACACGACCAGGACTCCGCGTTGCACACTCTCGAGTACTGCCCTTCGTGGGAGTCAGAGAGGCGGATCCTGGTCGACAAGATCGAAAACGACTTGTCCCCCTCGGCGCTGTTTCCCCTGTATCCGGGGAGTAGAATACGGCTACGATATCTCCTCTCTGTCGTAAGTGGCGACAAGAAGAGGGCTTTTGGGGGTGCGGGCGGCTAGGGTGACCTCGAGAAGGACGAGATGGCTCGAGAAGGCATGTGTGGCTGCATGTCGTCACAGACGCGAAACACAATAAAATACTGATAACTTTTTGACTTTCTTGGCGATACTCTGTGAAAACTGCCGTTATTATGTCTAACGATAAACCTCCTTTTTTACTGTACGACTAGATATATAATTCGCATCGAAAAATAAAACAAAAACCAACGCTTTCCAATTGTTACCGTTTTTTTTAATCGTAAATGTTTCATTAATTTAAAACAAATGTATTTAGACAAATGTCTAACGATTTCATTCACAAGTATTATCACTAAACAAAATGATTTTTGTTGAAGTGGTGAACTACTTCAACCTACACTCACATGCATCCGAATCGACTCACCTCTACAAAATGGATTAATGGTGTATTATATTTCTATAGAAAAAAAATAAAAATTTGATATATGTATTCATTTCGAAAGCCTATTTTATAAGCTTTAAAATGATGCTATAATCTCAAAAATCTTGTATTAATCGAATTCGAATCACAAAGTAACAAAAATGGAATTAGTGAAAAAAAAACAAATGATAATTAAAATTAAATGAAAACAAAATGTTATGAAAAAAAAATTAAATCATAATTTGTGTTGCAGCCCTTGGTCTTAATAACAGCTCTAAGATCCTCATGGAACTGATAACCCTTTCTACCAGATCTTGAATGAGAGCTTCCTACTTCTTCTCGAGCTCTGGCTTTAGCTCTACAATGTTTGCATCAGTTGAATTTCTGGTCTGGTCCTGCGTTTCAGCTCCGACCAGAAACTGACGCGTGATTCGTGCTGTATGGCAGCGGGCATTATCGTGCATAAAAAGGGAGCTATGTTCTATGAAGCCTTCATAAGAAAAGACGTGATCAAGGAGAACGTCCCCAACATATTGGCCTGCAGTCAGACTGCCTCCTCGGCCTCCACCAGGGATGAAAACAGAGCTGTTTTGCCTTCCACTAAAATGTCCGCCCACATCATACACAAACCACTGCCATAGTACACTGTTTCGGCGAAATAACATAGTTATCATGTAGACACACTCTGCACTCGTCAGTGGACAGGACCCATCGTCATTGTTCAGCCGTCCAACCGATGTATGCAAGGCGAGCTTTTTGGTGAGATGTGGTCGATATGTGGCCTCTGGCAGGCCGTTTTGGTGTCAGGTTAGCATGTTTTAGCCGTCTTCCAACCGTCCATTGACTGACAGCGACGCCTCGAACCTCTCTCATCCGCTGCTGCACAACAACACCGGTGACGATTTCGGAGACTTGTAGAGACAGTAGTCTCTCTCAGAAGTACGCCGCCGCCGACTGTTCTAGCATCGTAGAGTAAGAATTTGTCTCTTGGAACCTTCTGTATAGCCTGGATACAGTAGATTGGCTCAGATTTAGTCGACGAGCGACTTCTTGCTGGCTAAAGCCCTGTTGTACCAAAAGGACAACTTGGGCGACTTCTGGTCTTTTATCCATATTGGCGGCGAATTGGTAATCGTATCTTGCGGAAATGTGTTCAGATCAACTTGTAATAAGCGATTGATAAGGGTGCTTTTTTTTACAAAAGTGTAGTTGCTGTTGGCCCTACTGGTCTTTACAGCTTCACCGGGTTTTTTGCGGCGAGCCTGAAGCTCAAGCCGGGACAAGAATACTGGGCTGGAAGGGGGGAATAGCTGTTCCTCGACATTCCTCCTTCGCTAGAGAAGGAACGATTGCAGACCCAGCTAATGCCCGTCCTGTCCTTCCGTCTTCCTAAATAGGGATTGCGGCTGACCCACCTCCTGTGAGGTACAGACCTCGGTTTAGGTCAGTTACGCTAACGTGGGGGACTGGCGAGGCACAACCGAATACGCAGGGATACCTTGTGACGGTTGTGCTGTAATGGGGTCCTCATCTCCGCCGGCGGGGACGGAGTAGTTGTAGTGTGTGGGGGGTGGGGAGGGGGTTTTTTTTCGAAGGGCGATATCTGTCGTGATCGTATCATCAGGGTAGTCAGAGACAGGGTAGATGTTTGGGGCGTCTACGTAAATCCGTTTAATCCTTGTCAGGGATGTAACTAGCGGCATTACAAAAAACAAGCTGATAAGGATGGTCTGCAGCTTTATTAAAGTAGCTTTTAGAAAGCTGCTTCATGTATTCTGCGATGGTAAGCAGCTCAAGGTCTTTATGGAGGTAAGTGATAAGGGTGCGCTGCTTACGGGGGTTTATATAAGGGTTGCATAGCGCAGCTCGTTAGCACTGCAAGCTACTCTTTTAATTTTTTTGAAATAAACACACACTTTTTGTCTATTTTGTATGGATGAGTCGATTCGGCTGCACGCGAATGTAGATGTCGAACTTCCGACCACCATAGAAAGAATTTCACACGATCATTTGGTTTAATACTTACTTAAAAATATAAGTAAGTATACACTTCACAGTATTAAACACTTCAAAATGTAGTATAAATAAAGCATAAAATGTAAATCACGCGGATTAATCATACCGGAAAATGTATACACATTTATACGGTTATATTCGCTACGCTTAGGCAAAAATAAAAACCAAAGCACACATATATAATCAATATGATAAAATAAAGAGGTCATTAAAGTACTAAAAAATTAAAGATAATATGTTGTCATTACCTTGCCTACTAAAAACAATTTCTATCAATTCACTAATCTTATCCTTTAACAATTTAAGTAGTTCAAATACGAGTAATATTGTAATACTGTGTCATATCCTAACTGTAGGTATTACTACTTACAGTGTTCATAAAAAAATATTTAAAAATATGTAAAAGACATCCGTGACGTGTGATATGTCTGTTTTCTTGACAGTTTAGGTTACGAAATATTTGTCTTTAGATGAAGGAACTACTCTCTCAGGTCTTTAATACGAGTATATCATAGAGTCAATAACTTAAGTTATAGTCAAAGAAAATCAAAGCCGTTGAATTCCATCGTACCGATTCATATTGAATTTTCGATAGTTCTTGATCTGAAACTACACAGAGACCGTCTAAACCTGCAAGAAAATTTCGTAGTCCACAAAACCATCGCATCCCAAAAAGAGAGTATGTTAGTCGATGTATGTATGAGATCCAAAAGAGAGTCGAGAGAGATTTCAGATTAATATTACGACCCTTACGCAACTAATTAGAGTTAACGGAAATAATGTTGAATTTGTTGTAATGAATATCGAAGTATTCATAGTCCTCTAACGATTATCCTAATGCACAAAAGTGTTGCACTCGTCTCATTCACAAGGAATGAGACGAGTGCCAGAGATTACGACGAATTGTCCAAGTCGCATATAGCATTACAGTGTTGCTATCAAAGTAAATAGCTTGAAACTACATTGGCGGTACTCTATTTGGAATGCCAGCGTTGTTTCTCGATTTCTGAGAGCCTCAACTGAGAGTATAGTCCTCAAGAAGTATAATATAGATAAAAATAATAGTTTAAAACAGATTATCTTCATCTATAAGAGTGTTGAAGATCATATGAACGCAATCTTACCACAGTACACGTTTTGTACAAAAGTTAATTAACTTTCTTTTTTGTTCTGAATTGTATCGAGTATTAAAATAGTAATGATCATATACAAATGTTATAACGGTTCAATGTATTTTTCTATTGTATGTTCGTGCTTTCGTTATAGATCGCGAGTAGGAAATACCTAATAATTTAATCCAGCTTTCACTAATGCCTTATTTAATACGGATAATATTATAGTTTTATATGACTGTATAAATATAAAGTATAAGCTTATGATAATATTCTAACATATCTCATAACAGTATTAAGCTCTAACATTATCTCCGTGAATATTTCGTTAAAGATTTATTGATAAAGGGCGCTTGTCTGTTTAAAATTTAAAATTTAATTTCAATAGAACATTTCATTTTTAATGTATACAATAATAATGACAGTATTATAAATGTAGAGAATAATTTATATATTTAAGTTTGAAAATGCCCTTGACTCATTTACCATTAATTTTTTGAGCTATTGGGATACCCTTCGTAGAATTTAACGTTCAGTTTGCGATTTTTAAGTATTTTTATAAACAAAGCCATAGACCGTAGATAATCTACATAGCGTAATATTAACTTTCATTTTCTTATTTTTATGAAAAAGAAACAAAAACTACTTATCGTTTCCATAATAATGTGAATGGTAAACAGTCGGCCTAATAATTAAATACTCATATTCTTATTTTTATCCAGAAATCATACATTGTAAATCTTTTTCGTCGAGACTAGATGATAATTGGCCTAATAATTACATTTCATGTTCCTAATTTGATGATAAAACCAAAGTTCGTAAATTATTTTTCCTAGACTTGTGCACAGTTAGCTTAGTATCTATTTATTTTTATGTTCTTGTAAAAAACTATATCGTAAATCTTCTTCGTAAACTCTTAAGCACTTGTTTTCCTTATCATTATTTTCATATTATTTCTATTTTTTGTACGTCTTTTTCACTATCTTTTTCATTGCAGCGTCCTTATATCTCGTCGTTTTATTTTGCTCTGAGTTTACAAGTATTGTGATACTTGTTATATAAATGAGTTTAAATCTAGGGTATGCATTGGTACTGCAATAAATTATATTATTTTCCCGTTATTGTTAATAACGGAAAAAATTTAAATCTTCATCACAAGTTAAATCTTCAAAAAAATTGTAAAATATTTTTTTTATGTGAAGTTAACTCTAAATAAGAAGAAACGTTCTCAAAATACTATACGGCACCATAGGATATTAGCAGCAATTTCACCACGGATCAGCTAGAATAGATAATAGAATTTGATCGCCTAATATTTAAATGCATAATGCTCTACATAAACTGTTTGTTCGTTCATTTTTATATTAATATTTGTAAGTAATTGAAAATATTGTGTAGATCTTACCAGAAGTTAAATGAGTCCTTCACATCATATGTGGATATTTATAACTGTATTATTATAATATAAATATACTTCAATATATAATTTGGTAATAAAAGTATCGCTCTCAATAATGCAGTAATACATGTACAAAATACATATGAAAAAAAATCAAATGAACAATTAAGTAAGATGTCACCAAAATAGATAGATAGAAATATTGCAAAAAATAGGACATGATACATATTATAAAGGTATGAGGACATTTAAGCTTTCAGATATAAAACAAATAAAAAGTTTTACAACACAACAGCGACATGTTAAAAGATTGTTATACTATGCAGAAAAATGGTCAGGAGCATTATGGGTAACGATAAAAGGTAAAAAAAATATCTTCTGGAAGGTACATGAAACTATCTTTTAGGTAATGAGATACGGGATTAGAAGCAGGGAGGCCCTTCAGCATGGTCCAACATTCCGAAATAGGATAATGTTTCTAAACATGAATCTTATATAATGTTTTGTAGGCGTTCAAATGTTCTATGGGGAAACCAAACACAAATACTATAGCCATATAGACAAAAAGTGCCTAATAATTAATTGATAATAATAGGTAAGTATATTCACATAGCTTTTTTATGGTTATCCTTGCTAATTGGTTGATCGTTCGTATACGTTTGGCGTCTATAAAATGGACTCGGAGAATGTTGGGTCTGTTTTCTACCACAACCAATATATAATATTTAATTAATTATTAAATATGAACTAATCCAATAGTGCCTAATACTTAATTGATAATAATATTCACATAGCTTGTTTATGGTTATCCTCGCTAATTGGTGGTTCGTTCGTATGTTTTTACTTATATATATTGCTCTCG
>DWLI01000790.1:0-18595 GCA_018249915.1 Cecropterus dorantes dorantes | reverse complement strand
ACTGTCGACGTAGTGTCGCGTTAGTTTTTTATCTTCTATCGCCCACCGACGTACCGCGCGCGAACGTGTTAATTATATTGTACAATTTATACTCCAGTTACGCACGAGTCGACGCACGTACAACTTCTGTGCGAGCGACGCGAACGCTGCGCAGGAGTGGATCGAGAAGCTGCAGGCCTGTCTGCAGTGACGACGACCATACGAACTCTGCACGACACCGACACGACGTCGTTGACGATCGCACGTGATCACGTGCTGCGATATCTAATATCGATGGATCCTACGTGTACTGGCGAAAGGACCACTTAGGGTTTTTTACAATAATTAGTGTATTACACTACATAATATAACTACATATAAATTAACAAAACACTTTTTTTTACTATCAGTTCCAAAGTTAAAATCATCGTAAAAGGACGAAAGTATAAACTCATAAAATTTTAAAAATATAACAAAATTATTACATTATTTTACAAGAAATTAAAAATTGGAATCTTTGAAGGATTTACAAAGTTAGTAATAGTAAAAAAAAAAACTTTTAAAAATATCAAAGAGCTCTTTGATTATATTGTCATTTACGCCAGTATACGTAAGAGCGATCGGTATACGCCATATATACATCTGTACAATTCTGGAGAATGATCTACAGGAGTGTTATTAGAACGAGAAATAAATAGATAGAATAATCAATTTATATAAGTATCTGTATACAATGATCCGTCACAAATTATGTCACAGTTTGTCACGGTTAAGTCCGAAACGTTCGTTGTTAAAAAAAAATGATTGACTTTGATTTATCAATTGTCTTTGAAATATATATCAAAGTAGCATTTATTCAAAACAAAACATAAAAAATGAGTCGTTAAATGGGATGAGGAACTTTTACGTTCTGATTTCATATATTCGAAAACCAAGTCGATTGATTGAAATAATAATGGAAAGAATAATTTAATTTTCAAATGATACTAAAATTGTCGTGGCTCAAACATTACAATTCGATAAAATTGGATAATTTGCATACGATTTGTTGAGTATATAACTAAATGCGAATATAATGCAAATGTAGATATAAATTTATTTATTTTATATCGCATTGTGTGCATATAATTTTTTGTATGGCTTTACTAAATGTCGAATAGCACATTAATTGTACATTATTTTATTAAAACTGACTAGTTACAGAGTGGACTCTAGGGAGATAACTAATGTATGAAAGACTTGCACTACACCGTGCCATGCTATGAAATATTATACTAATGGGATGTATAGACCATAAAAAAATCTAAAGTTGCACTGACAAATTGCTGTGAAGACAAAATTGAGCCTGTAAGTTAAACAAATCATCAGGAAGGCTTTATTTTGTACCTATAATGCGAGCCAATTTATTCAGCACCTTTCTCCCTTTCTAGTATAAGGTGAAAAAAAATCTTTAATTCATCTTAGCGTGGTTAAGGAGACATACTGCTACGAGGCGTTCCAACTTTAACCTAAAGAACAGCACGGCAACTTTGGCCATACTCAGCTAAGACTTCTCTTATCTGCGGTTCAATTATGGCCTTAGACATCAAAAACTATCACTACCATAATTACCATCAAGTGGACTACATATTTGTTTGCTACTTTAATATTTAAAAAATGGATTATTGACTTATCTTCATAAGCATTGTACGGTGTAGTTGTCAACAAATCGGTGACATTTATTACGCAAAACAATACAATATAATACAAAATACACTAAAAATACAACACATTGTCCTAAAGCTCAGATCTCGCTCTCTCGAGCCCCAGATTGACAATGTAGAATGTACGTACGTTAGTATTTATACTGTAGGATATAGCCGAATAATAGACTAAAAGAAATATTGTTACGTTGAATATTTGTAAATATTTTATTATTAATTAATTAATTATTATTATTATTATTGTTGTGTAAAGAATTCTGTTCCATTATTAATATTTTCGTTTTTTATTGACTAGAGCATTGTATCGTTTGCGCTGGTTTCGGCTGTTGGTGTCGGAGTGGTCTTAATTCGAATTGACCAAAATGATAAAGATGTACGTTTCGTATTTTAAAATTGATAGAAATTTACAATTTTTGAAGTTAAATAAATTAAAAAAATATAACATGTGTATGGGTAATAGTTTAAATAAATATAATGGGAAGGACGATTTGATTGACCGTTCACAACTATAAAAACACGGCGTGACTAGTGTAGCGCCCCTGGCGGCAGAAGTTTGCATACCTTCCTATAATTGACCATTTCAACTCCGATAGCCGAGATTGTGCCATTAATGTACTATTTACTATTAACTATTACGTTGTTTAGGTGTATATTTACAAGAAGATTCCATAGCATCACATACTTTATAAAGGTTTATATTATTAGTGTGTAGATCGCTGTGTAGCTCTAAATGTACCTTTGTTCTATTATACGAGGGATATTGATTATTATTTTTAATGAGGGAATCTCGTTCACTATTGATCCCGTTTATTGTTACTCATTAATTATCATTTTGTACGTTTTTTGTAAATAATTCCGTATATAATTTTGTTTCGACATATCAGTGTGAGCCGCTCGGCGCGACGCTCCTTGCCACTGGAAATATTCTATTTTGATTTATTTTAATATAATGTTAGGGTAATTCACTGGTTAAAATTTGAAACGTTAATATTACATTTTGTTCCGCATTCAAATAACCTCAGCATTTAGATAACCTATTAAAATTAATTAAAGTGTATATTTATTTTATGTATATTTTAGTATACATAACATAAATATTTTTAATTGTTAATACAAATCTGCGAATTACATTTTATTTCTGCCAAAACCGAACTCAATGTATTTTTTTTGTAAAAGTAATTGATGTCCTACTTGCAGCTTTGCATCTATTGTAACTCCTCAAGCTGTTTTGATTGCAGTTGGATAGACTGAAATACCTCAAAATATTTTCGAATTTAATCCAAAAAAACGGATTATTTTCAATGGCAACGACGATTAATTTAAGTTTTTTGTAAATAAATAATTATTTTCTCTTTTCGGCGGATTGCATTTATGTCGCGTCGAGCGCGCGTGGGATATGAATGTTGGCTGAAGCGCGCGCGCACACAAACACATTCACAAACACCCAACGGACCCCGAATGGCATTACAATGTATTAGGGCTTGATAAATATAACATATTTTTATACATACTATTTCCTTTCAGACCTGATAGTACGTGTAGATGTAGATGTGACAATTTACTAAATTGTACTATATGTTACATATGCATTCGAATATAAAAGCTAAACGAGGAGGTTCTTAATGTCATAAGCGGTAACATAGTAATTAAAATAGTTATAAATAAAGAATATTTTAAATATAAGGAAAATGGCGTAATTTTAGCAAAATAACTTTGTTCCAATAAATAAAATGTGATAATTTAGTAACAAACGAGAGGTATATCTCACGTATTCTTATGTGCGAGTGAAACATAGACAGAGCCGCCATTTTGAAGTGCATTGTATTTGGAATCGGTTGTATTGAGAACCTCCTTTTTCGAAGGCACAAGCCATGTATGACGACAATGCCTTGTATATTGCTAATAAACATGTTTCAAGTTGATTTGCGCTTCCAACGCGCGCGCGCCGCTCTACAGAGATTATTTGTGCCAAACACGCACCGAGTGCACCGGACGCATTTGCTCAGGACTTCTCGTACAAATTATAACATTTCTTTGGTACATCGTCGTACTTTATAATCGTAGATTTAAATCGTGAGGTATGCTCTCGAGTAGAATTTGTGGAAATTGTTGATGTTTTTATTCTTTGACGTGTTATAACAATCGGTGGAGTGATTTTTCCATATGAGTAAAAAATGGACGCACTGAACTTACTACAGTAAGTTGTCGCCGTTTTAAAGTAAACGTCGTTAGAATTTGTATATATATATTTTTTAGGATAATATTTTAAAATCCCCTTTTCGGTCATTATTTACTTTTGTGATGGGCCTTGTGATGGGTCATAAAATATTTGCAAGTTTAAGGTTGAATTTCTTTTATAGAAATCCTTAATGTATGTAACGCCGTCTATTATCGGGGGAAAGAATTACATATGAAATTATTCACGTCTTATTTTTCAAAACATGCTATTATTAATAAAGCACAAAGCGAAAATTATTACGTGTGTATACTAAACCACACACGTTTTTTAATTAAATGTATGTTCATTATTATTTTTGACATGCTCGTTATTGACCTGAACCTCATTTTTTTTATTATTTTAAATAAGAATAGTATAACTATACATTTGTTTTTTATTAAATTGAGTGCGCCACCTATCTGGTTATTTGCACACACACTGCGTCGTAGCATACCTATCGATTTAAATCTATGTTCGTAACCCATTCGTATAGAAGTGTCTTCGTGTGCTCAACATTTTAATCTAGCTTCGCTTAGTAACCTCCATGTAAGCCCCCGCTGTACGGCATAAACAACAAATTAACGCATATTTTTCAAATATCAATATAGTATTTTGAATGTAAATTATGAAGTTACTAGACGAGTGCAGCTACGGGCCAGCAATTATTGTAACAGTGCACTGCGTACAATCAGAATAAAGAGATTTTTAAATGGATATGTTGTTTTTCTGGTAAACTAATCTAACCCATTTTTATTTATATACTAATTACTTATATAATCTTATAAGGCAGTAGAGTTTTGTTTGGTTGAACAGGCTAATCTCAAGAAGTACTGATTCGAATTTAAAATATATTTTTGTATTGAAGTCCATTTCTTTAGAACTTCACGTTTGTTTGAAGGCTATTGCATAGCTTCTATTACAGGCCTTGAGTGTGGAGTGGAGCGTGGAGCGTGAAATAATTCTAATTACATAAGTTGATAAAAATGATATGCAATAGCTTTACCGCGGCAGTCTTCCAGTGCCACACATCTTTTCGTTCTTATTTAGTATCGGGTAAAACCGCGTAGCACACCTAGTCCTATAATTAGACATTCGGTGCTACATACATTCACAACAAGCTAAATATTGGTACAATTGTTCAAAATTCAATTATAAGCAAAATCTAAAAGTTCCGCTTGAGGGGAATTATTATTTTTTTAAATAGAATTTAACGTATTCGTATGCATCGCAAATGTACCAGGATAATATAACTATAGAGGAGGTAAAAACATATTTCAAAGAGATTTTTTCTACATCTCTCTCGTCATTATTTATGAATATTTTTAATACAATTAAAAAATATAAATTAATTAAATTCCTACCATGTTTTTTTCCCCTCAAATGTCTCGGAAATCTAACTTTTTAAGAGTAATATAAATATAAAAGAGATATAAAAATTAGTTGCCAAAAAAGTTTCACTTTTGATATGTGCACTTTGTACGCACGCACTTTTTTATTTGATTTTACGGTAGCTCCAAAATATAACATAATATGAGAGCTTAAAAATATTTTAACCTGTTTTTGGGCAGCAGATTTTGTTTTACACATTTGCTCTTTTTATATTATTGTCCTACCAGTTGTGTGTAAAAACAAATATTTGGATTTAAATGTTTTGAGATAGAACTGTGTTAGTATGCTAGTATTAGTGATGGATAATTAATTAAAAAAAAGTGACGGATGGGACATGAATAAAACACAAAAATCATATGTAACAATTTTATTTTACCAATATTAATAATATATTAACATATGTGGTCCGTAACCACCCTCTCTCTGATAATAATATAATACAAAGAATCTTCACAAGTGGTCTCTGAACCCATAACAAAGAAAACAAATATACTACGACTAAATGTGAACTACAGTACACAATCCACGGTCAAGTGTTAAAACAGCAGCCTCGACTAATGGCTCCCGTCGCATTACAATACGTACAACACTTCAAAACGAGGTAAAAAAAAAGAAGAAAAAAAATAGGTAATACATTTTCATAATACAATAATTTTCATTATACATTAATTTATATTTAACCTAAACGAAGAGAGGGCGTCAGTGTCTCGCGCGACCGCGTCATTAAAGTAACGCAGAAATAAAGGTACAACGACGTCACGTGACAAGCGTGTAATAGTTAGAACGTTGCAGTGTACCTTTACACATAAATAGCACCTCCCGTTGACGTAAGCGGTAGCGGCCGAGCTGGGAGCGACAATATTCTACAGACAGTCAGGTTAGGCCCCGCCCCCCGCGGACACTAGCGCCCTCGCGTCGCTGCATTATACATTATATACAACGGGAAATAAATACTCTATATGCACGACGAATATAACGTGTATGTACAGTGCCGCGCGGCCGCGATCCCGAACGTTCACTATATCACAAGTACCATCCCGCGGCGCGGCTCGGTCGACCGACTATATTTAAAATTAGCATATTTTTTTGGCTTAGCTACGTTAATATCCAGTAAAATGTAACTCGACGCGCCGAGCTCGTGACGAGACGACGATAATAGTTACAACTTAGCATTTTTGGTTTTCGCATTGTACAAATTTCCTCCAAAAATATCCGCCCGAAATATCGATGCACGATATCGCGTTACATTATGTATACACTCGCAAAACAGTCAGAATACAAAAAAGCAAGATCGTGTCGTAGAAACGTTTGTCGAGATTGAAAAAAGAACGAAAAATCCCATCAATACGTGTACACAATTTAAAAGCGTCAAAAACGTTACGTTTACAAGAGTTACGATGATCGGATTCGATGTGGCGACGTTTGAATGAAATCGAATGATCATAAGACAGATTAAAGCTTACGACCGACACGCAACTCCATAATACTCCTACGATAATTACCCACTTTAAATGTTCGATAATAACGATTCTATAATGTACTTATGTCGTTGTTCCTCTTTGCACGCGAATACTGACACATGCGATGAAAAATTTGCTTTGAGGCTCGGAGTTAGAACATTTTGGAGAAAATCGCGTGCTTTTACAAGAGTATATGGGGCCGATTGCACAATAAATTTAATTAATATAAAAATTCAATTCTGCCGTTGTGCAAGGCAGTGTTGTTACTAAATTATGACTATCTACTTCGTGACTGAACTAATAAAACAAAACTACAATAACTTTACGGAGGTCCTCTTTTTAAGTGATTTCTACAACGTCACCGCCCACTCGCGAGAATGGGGCGGGTTTTAAGGGCTCATGCATAAATTTACGTCACATTCACGGGGAGGGTAGGTATCCTCTGTATATAATAATTTTCGTGTGGTCAAATCTTTGTTAAATGATTAATATTTATTAACAAATGTGTCAAATTTATTAAGTTAGAATCTGGTCATAGTAAGACATGTAACCAGAATGGTGGTTGGTTCGAAAAGTAGAAAAACTAATGGTATAATTATGCATGACTCCTTATCGAAAACAACTACGAATACACTATAGTTTCATAAGCGCACAGTGTCTGCGTTTCGTCACTTTGGAATCAAAGACAACGCACACGGGGGTCGCCGCAGTGTAAGATATGTAACAATGTCTCAAGAATAACAACTATTCAACAAGAGTTATACAATAATTTGCGCTAATAATATTGCTTTAAAATTTCCAATAAATGGCAACAAAATAGACTCAACTCTCATTGTATACAATTTCAACAAATCGCAATCGTTAATAATAAATATGTTAACAATTTAAAATATTTTATGAACTAACATGGTCGGCGGTCGACCCCCGTGGTACGGTCGGGCGATTGTATCGGCTACGCGTGCATACGTACGTACTGTATGCGAGCGATTATTTATTACAACGTGCGTATTATGCGTGTATGAAATCTATTCTGTTGTAATCTCACACGCATCATACGCGTGTAATTTCGTACGTCAACGTGTACGTACGTTTTATACGGACGCGATTCCGTGCGTATCATGTGTGCGAAATTCCGAAGACATGATACGTACCGAATGAACGTTCGTTACACATAGGTTCGTATTACGCCTTCACACGTTTTACGTGTACGTCCGTTACATACGCACGTATTAAGCTTCGTTTATACACACATTGAGCACGTTTATAATCAGACGCGGGCCGTGGCAGACAAATGTGTATTCACGTATTTATATCAGTCGTAACATTATAGGGCAGATACGAGCCTTACCTATTGTATGGAAAAATATAATTTTGACTGGTACGTCCTGTGTCTGAGACGTTTATCGTTTATGAATACAAACGAAGCTTAATACGTGCATATGTGTGACGGAAGTGCACGTAATATGTGCGTACTGGCGTACATGCAATACGTACGTATGTATAATAAACGTACAATCATATTTTCGTTCATAATACGACTTTTACGCTTTCGCTCGCTACACATACGCACGTATCACACATGCGTACGTATCGCACTCTACGCACGTAGCGTCGCGACGCTAGTGGCCGACTGGTTCCACGTAGTTGGCGGGGTAGAGCCCGACGCGGCCGTCCTTGCGACCCTTACACCACCCCTGCTCGTCTTCGTCCTCTAGTTTTTCGAATAGGTCACCTGAAATTTTAAAAATGTAACTTTATTTTATGTTCCTGTTTTTATTATTTTTTGTTCAACGTTAACTTAATACATTTTTTTTAGTTTACAGGTTTTACGTTTTTAGTTTTAGTTACGTTTACGGGTTTAGATTATGCTAGATTTCCACTTTATTTGATATTTATCTTAGGTTAATTATACATATTTATTTCAGTATATTCTTTACCAATGTTTCTCAAACTTTTTTATGCCACGACTTCGACATAATATCAAAAAAAAAAATAGCGTATCATGATGTACGTAACGTAGTATCGTTTTGTTACATTTTTCACAATATATCTATCTTTTTAATTTTATACTGAACTAGTTTTTTTCTGCCCCTCTCGCGACCGCCTTACAAAGGCATCATGAACTGGCGACTTCGGCGAAGAAACGTGTGGCGATAGAAACTCCCCAGTTGAACCATACTCGTTCTACCTTGTCGTGACGTGTCTCACCCTGTCGGAAGCTGAGCTCGTCGCTCTCGGCGCCGGTGTAGTCGTAGAGCGCGCGCACGGGCACGCCGGGCTCGCCGCTGTCGGTGAGCGCGCCGCCGGACTCCTCGTCCCACTCCTCCTCGTCGAACGGGTTCTCCTGCCGCGGCTCCTTCGCCGGGGACACCTTGCTGGCCTTCGGCCCGGGCGCCGTGCCGTTCCTGTCACAAACGCTATCATGGATTATATTGCACGGTGAAATTTATGATCTTTCTGTAAATGACATCCTATCGTCACACCGGTTCATATAAGTAGATCCGAATGTAGACTTAGTCCAGTCCACAGTATTTACTTGGCAGTTTTAAAATATATTAAGAGAAGACAATATAAATATAGTAAATCAACTTGTAAAAAAATCTCCATATTTTTATTTTGATCGCTTTTAAAATATTTTGTACTTGCTTTTAATACTACATACTTAAAACAAAATATGAATCTGCAAAATACAAATTAACGAAATACATTTTTAAATTAAGACATCACCATATGCAAATTACTATGTGTAAACTGATTAGTGATTTTTTTTTACTCCTACTACTTTATGTTTTTATAACTTTAAAAATACAATTATTATGAAATAATTTCAGTTAAACGTTATTACATACTACTTAATCAATGCACTACTAAATCGTCATTTTACATATATCAAAGCTAATATTTTAATATATCGGACAATTATTATGTACATCTGACTATATTTTACATCATGACAGCTCAGCTCATTTAAAAACTAACTGTTCGAAATTGTTCGCTTCGCATATCGTGTACTGTGTGTCAGCGCTATGAGGCCGCACAGTGAACCGCAGAGGATGGAACACCGTGGAGGATGACGCACAAGCGTATATCTCCAAACGTTCGATACTGGGAATGGTATGAATTAAATTGGCTTAATGGAGGGGAATTCTTCTGCTTCGACAACACAGCTTCACTTTATTCTGTCTTACTATATAAATGGAAGAGTATCAACACACCAATCAATTTTCTATCAACATTATCGATTGAAGAATCGATCATTTAACATCGATATTAATGTACTACTGGAATAATCGATAGGATGTATTAGTCGACGTCATTTGTCTCTGCCTATATCCTACGTTGAATACATTTTAAAAGTCTGTGGTGGTTTAATCATCGATAAATAGTGGCTCGTCATTTAACGAAAGGTAAACGTCGACCAGCGAAAACTGCTACATTATTCGATCGATCGATTTTGGCGTGGGCAGACAAACACCTCACACCTCACAATAAATCAAGTTATGTAATTTTTGTCAACCACAAAACGAAATTTGACAATTTATGACAAATAGACACTGATAAATTTCGATATTTGATTATATTATTAATGCCGAGCATAATGCTGCTACATTCTGGTTTAAATATCGTTATAAGCATTCTATTTTAAAAGTAAACTAAGGCATTGTTGTCATTCTTAGATGAGAAACTTTTCATATGTTTGGCTCAAAACAGTCTATGGGTAGGAGCGGCCACACCACGTAAGGCCACGGCCACTCCACGTATCTGAACGTTTTACCACACATGGTATGGGATACCCATCACACGAATACGACATGATATAAAATTTATTCATGATATATGATTGACGGGAGGGATTAGTTTAATATAACAATTAATTAGATACTTATTTTCGAGTTACGTCAAAGAACTGTAATCTCTGATGCCCCCTCACTACTCACAATTGAAGTAAGAATGGTGCAAACTCCACTTCGCTGCGATGCCAATATTTTAAGACGCGTAAAAAAATTGTGTAAATAACTTACGTGACAGCGATGGGTGCGCTTATCGTTTTCTTGTCTATGGTGTTATTCGCGCTCGAGTTGTTCGCCAGCGGCGCTGCTGGCGGGGGCTCGTGGTTCGCCTTGCCCTTGCTGTTGGCCGTGATCGGGGGAAGCTCCTGCAACCCACAGTAGAACCAATCAGCCATCAGATGGTATGTATGTAATGAGGGATTTGTTTAAATGACGGGACAAGTTTCACCACTTTTTTCTTTCTATTTGTGTATGGGATAATGTTTGTTATGCGTTATAAATGACATTGATGAATAATTTATAATTTTATGAATTTGATTAATAATATAATAATTATTTGACGAATAATGAGGGTAAAAAGTTTCCCACAAGTGTGTCACTAGTTGAAATGTGCCCCTCCTATGAATAAATGGATATTTATCCACCCAACTATTATTTTTATTTTTTATTTATATGCATAAGTGTGTCTGTGAAACAGTTAAGACATGATGAAAAGATGTCCCTCGCCTAAATTAGAAGTTATTTCAACGAATATATGGAACCAACCATAAATCTTTATAGAGAACACCTTTTGTAAACGTATTTAAAAGTGGTGAAACTGTCTCCTATTATTATTAAAATCATAAAATACATAATCGGGTAACATTGCTTATAATTTTATTAAAAAATATTTAGGGGACTCATATACTTATCATATTCGTATTCAATAAGAATAAATTGTACACATCAAATACGTATTAAAATAGTTGTGTTAATGTTATTAATAAATATATCGTGCCATTATGCATAATATCGATAAAGCGACATACATCATGCAACATCGAGTGACGTAATCTAAAGGGGATAAATAAAATATATAAAAAATAAGGGTAATATCAAAGCGCACTTAAAATAAATAAAAGATCGAAATGAGAATGACCCATACACCCGGCATCCAATACTAATTTACTCGATTACATGCAATATTCCTTAGGCCATAAACATTCGCAATAAAATATATTAAAAGAAGATTTTTTGACGGTAGTTCTATGAACTTCATTCTCATTTAAATCCCATATAGGGCCTAACCACACTTCGTTTTCTTGTTCTTGAAATCACCGAAAAATCCTACAAATTAATTGAATACATTTAGAAGAAATAGTAACAGTTCAAATTTTTATAAAGTTTTTTCTCATCTTATATTTAATACCTGTAAATGTGCTTAGCCCCGTTTAAGACTACATACGTCCAGACAGTAATTTTTACGAAAGGCGACTGAACCTTTAACTTAATGTCTATTATATAATTTGTATTGTCTGGACGTGTGTACAATAAATTATAATGGAGAGGGCGGCGTTAGATATAATTTGACGTCTACAACGTATGTGGTTTTTCACACCTACTTCAAATGGCTCATACAAATTGTAGCCAGTGGAATTTTGATAACCGCCCTTTCCATTAAAATGATAATGTGCCATCTTGCTCGACAGTTCTGTATTTGTATTAAAAAATAATGAATACTAAATAAATATAAATGTGTCATGTGATTCGTTGTCCACCTGACAGAGGAATATAACGTATGTTTGTAACTTGTTTTTCACACTCTTTAGAACAAAACAAAGGAAATACTCAAAATTAATTGCAAATATTTCTTTTTTCCATTAAATACATTTATGTTTTCAACTATGTACGTGATTAACTAAACTTTAAGGCTGACATATATATCTGGTATTTGCTTCACCTGCATTGAGTAATGTATTTACCGTAACCGTTCAAACCGGCTCTAGGTTTGATTCTTCTAATTGTAAATTTTTTCATCAGTTTTACAATAGATCTAATTGTTTCAAATTTCAATCTTTGTTGACATAAAGAGTAAGTGTATGTTTATGAGTGTGTGTGTATCATCTGTCGAGCAAAACGTGCACGTGGAGCACGGTGTAAACGTACGTCCTCGCTGACTGGCCGCTGGTTGAGAAGCGTGATGGGGCCGGTGGGCAGACTCTCCTTGGACTTGCCCTTCGCGATGTCACGGAACTCCTCCGTGTACTCCTGTGTCACGTACTCGTCACGTCACCGCTTGTAGGGTGGGGGTGATACATTGGGACGGATTGGGTGTTTTGTATTTATTTTTTGTATGTACGAAGATATAATAGAGATACTGCAGAGATGTGATTCTTAAACAGTGAGTGAAAAAAACGAGAAATGTATCTCTATTCGACTTGAATTTAAAGAAAGGTAGCACTATTTACCTTTTCGAGCGTTGCAAATTGAACAATAAAAATTTCTTATTTGTAATAAAAAGCTAAACTTCAACGAAAGTTGTTTAATTATTTAAAAAAAGTTTTACTATTATTTCTTATATAGGATTAATAATACAAAAAAAAATATTACAATGAAATTGTCTTTATATAGCATATGGATGAGAATGTACTATATGCTTTTAATTTCTAATTTTTTAGCTACACAACAGTATTTAGATATTTAAAAAAACTATATAACAATCCGTCCCAGTATCTCACTCCATGCGTAGGCGAACTCAAATTAATGTGTCAAAAAAAATGAAAAGGTAAAATTAAAATAACACGTACATCTAAAGCTAGTGAATATTAATATAGAAAAAGCTCAAACACTGCGCGTGTGTGAGTCGAAACTAGTTGTCTCAAACCATGCTATTATTTATAGTGAGAAATGCATGGTGTGATGCATTGTATATATTTTTTATGTGTGTTCTGCAAAACATTCTGAACTGAGATGTCAGTATTTTTGGATAAGAAAGGATTTTGCCTATTTTTTAAAAGAAATACTTTTTATATGAAGACTTAAAAATATTATAGATTTACTTTTTTTAGTATTATTACGTGTATTTATTTTTAGAGTAATCATATGTCCATATAAACTTATTGATTTTTAGTGTCTGTATTCATATAAATAATAAAAAAAAAATGTTATGTTGTATGTTTAAAATTTATGGCTTATTGGTGGGAAATATGTCTTTTTGGATTTTTATGATTATTATGTTTGTTACTAATATTAATTCAAGTTTTACCGTGCGAATAGCATTACTTGTTTTTATGTAGTTTTTGATTGTGATTGTTTATTTTCGTAAATATTTTCAATAAAACTTTGATCTTCATGCATGTCTTTGCAATTCGTGTTGAGTAACACCAAAATCATTCACCGATTTACCGAATTCCTTTGCACATTTCTTCTTTATTTATTGCGTGAATGTGCGATGATATCTACATAATATTGTGTCAGACGAACGCAAATCATAACGTATTGGCACGTACATTGACAGTTGCACTAATCATCTATGCCGTGGTTTCTTGTGACAGACCGCTGGCCGTGCCGTGGGGATGAGTGAGCTTGTGGGTGCGCCCTAATAGTCCAGTTCAATACAATATAATAAATGTATCAATCCCTCCTTATGATTTAAATCGTAAGATGCGACTCTTTGTATTCGAGGGATAATGTAATTTGTCAAGAACTTTTAATAAAAAAGTATTCGCAATGAAGTATGCAAGTGATCTGATATTAAGTAGTTTGATAAAAAAAGCAATTTCGGGGGACTGAGATAATAAAGTAATAAATAAAATATATACATTTTTTATAACCTTTGTCAGTCTGTTTGTGTTTAAAATTGGATGAAACCGAAACTACTGTCCCAAGAATACTATAGAAAATACTTTCCCAAGATTGTGTTCCTTTAAATTAAATTAATTTTAAGTTTAATTTAATTTTTTATCAATTTGGGATAGTATTATCTACTAAACCCATCGACTCTATCAAAAGTTATGTTTCATTTATATAGAGGCGGGTGAAACCGCAGAACACTTATGGAATCATAAAATTTTGCGCATTTTCATACTTTTTGGTAGTATTCCAGCTATCTGACGATTTAAAGTTGAAAGTTCTACGAGATTGATACATTATTATTGATGCTGATTCAGTGTATTGTAAGTGGACATAGTGGACTTTGCCCTTCGATGATCAAGCCTCTAGACCGTCACGGTGTACTCCCATACCAGTGTATTGGTGCTTTTTTGAAATTTCGATTTCGATTACATTTTCGACTTTTGATACAAGTGCGAATTTCGTATTTTGTACAAACTGAGCGATTAGCAGAATTGTCTATTGCAAAGTGCACATACATTTGTTTCTTATAGTTCTGCTCTATTTAAAGGCTGCATCGACTAAAACGAACTTGTGTATAAATATTATAATCCTTTAAGCCACAAAACATTACATCATCTATCTTCTTTGTATTTAAGCCTAGCGCATACATACAACTTATAGTCGAACAACTGTTTAGTTGTATGTTAAAAGTATGATTGTATATAGATTCTCATTAGACGACCTTAATAGTAGCTAAACAAAAAAATCTAAAAATACGTCGAGCGCGTTTTGATAAATAGTTGAACAACTATTGACTGACCGTTCAATGAGTCTTGACTCGACTAAACAATCGATCTGCGACTATTTAGACAACCGGTCAATAGGGGAAACTAGACAGCTACTAGTAGTACTAGTCTTCTAGAAAATCGATAACGATTGAATTGACTATACGCGCATTAACGTCGACTAAACTTTTAAATATGTTACGGGTACCCACGATATGTTGTTTTTGAATTTCTTTTTGCCGATATTTCGACCCAGTTACATGAATCGTGGTCCCGGCGAACCAAACTGTCAAAAAGAAATTCAAAAACCACATATCATGGTTAACATATTAAAATATATCTATTCCGCAATAATATTAGTCTAAAATCATATGTCTACTAACATCATATGGCTACTTGATCGTGATGAAATCCTACAAGCACACAACTCGACTAAACTGTTTGATCGATATAACAATTATATATATATGCGTCAGGCCTTACCTTGACTGGATTCGATGATAAGCTTGGACCAAGTACAACCTTCCTCATCAGTCGAAAGGCTTAACTCATAGATAGGCTATTTGTACATGACCTTGAAAGTCTCAAAATGCTTATGAGTTACGCCTTTGAGCCTTTAATGACTTAAATGACATTAACGACCCTCAGTGATAAAATGACACAACCGTGCCTCTTAGACAACCGTGCTACGATTTCGACTAATCCGACAATCCTGCAAATCGCCCAGCGCACCACCGGTGTAGCCGCACACCGCGAGGCCATACCATCAGTGGGTTCGTATAGAAACGGGCGCCGTAACAAACGCTACTGGCATCGGACGGGGCCACCCTGCTGGTCTCATCCCCGAAGCAAGGTAGGCAGGGCAGGGTCAATCGCAGGCGGCGTTGGGCGTTGGCCCAGAGCGTCCCAACGCTGGGCATGGTGGGCAAGCTGCGGGGCCGCTGGGCGCTGGCCACCACGCGGTCGACCAGCTCGGAGGCCGCCGCCGGCAGGTATTTGTGATGGATTGGCAACAGATCTTCCGGTGTGGGCTCCTAACGTATTTCGAATATGACAAGTCTTTACGATTGTATTATCATTTTTTTTGTTATAGTGCAAGTTTCTTGATTTTTCGTGCCGATTTTAAATATTCAACGTCCTTGGTTTCAACAATTTCAAAGTTATTCAAAAATAATCGTTATTTTATTTTCAAATCTATATCATCCTTTTATTTTTAGTTCCTTACAATTTTGACGTACATTTTTTTTTCAAAGTATTTATTCATTAGGGTTGCTTTGAGATTGAGATTCAATTATTGATTAAGTTATTTGATTTACGTGTTATTTTTACTTAATTAAAATCTGTTATTTTTCCATTCTAACCTCATTTGAGATCAGTTTAAGATTGAGCTCAAGTTTTAAGTTTGCGCCTAATGAGAACTTAAGTTTTTTATAAACCATTTGACACAAATACCGTAACGTACATATAAAAGCATTACCCAATACATTCTTATACAATTAAAACGTACTTAAACCACTACGCACCGTCACGGCCGTAAGTCGACAAATGTTTGCACATACGGTCCGTGTGTACTCATACATGGTGTTTGCTTATAATCGCCGTCTCGCTCAAACATGTATGTCAATATTGTTCCTAGTTGAGACGCTGACTCAGATATTCATTTGAAGGTCGATCATTTAGCACGCATTAGGAAATACTAATTAATATTATGATTTTTTCTTTAATCTTAAGATTTAATTTTTAGGATAGTTACTATATTTTTACTCAAATGTTAAGATGATTTTTACTAAAAAAATTATCTTAGTCTTTTTTTTAACAAATATTAAGATTTTTTTTTTAATTTTTACATATTTATGTGTTGTTTTTATTTCATTAATTTTATAACCCAAAAATATGTATTTAATTTTAATTTAAATTTTGATCTGTAAACTACTGTTTACTTTTAATTTAGATATATAGTAACCACGTTAGATAAAACTACTTGTTGATACATTACAAATATATTTTTAATTGTGTCTAAAAATATTTAGAACAGCACTTTTTATGCTCATACATACTTATTAAAATAATAATCACTTATTATTTATTTTAGTCACTGACAAAAAATAATTTATATTAAATAAATTTTATAAAAATAAGATTTTGTATATTTATTAAATAAAATATTATGCCAATTTTTTATAAAAAAATAAATTTTAAATATATTGTTTAGATTAATTTAAATAATATATTTTTTTCAAATTAAATTTAATAGAGAGAAGGAGAGAGATTCGATTAAATCTATTTTTTTCAGACATGCTCTATAGTATTGTATCTAAAAGAGCTATGGATGCAATTCTCGCTATTTTTGCCTACGACATCTAAGTTATGAAGCGGTTTACGTTAATCGGATGCATACATAACTATTATTTGTATTAAGAGGAAGTTTACACGTTATAAATAATAAATCTAAAGAAAACGTTAATTTAATACTAAGGATGTCAATTATAATTATCGTATCACATCTGTAAACGTACAGTCTGTAATTCGAGAACAAAAAGTACACAAAGGGGTTGCCATCTCCAAACAATGATCTCTATAACGGAGTTTACGAAATTATAAAATTTAATTTAAAATAAATAAATATAATTTAATTTAAAATTACTTAAAGCTTTATCCAAATTTTTATTACATAAAATAAAGTATTTCACACCGTTTTCAGCTTAAACGTGACGCAAAAATCTACAACAATCCTTTAGAAACGATAATTTCGATTCAAAAATTACACAAAGTTTATTTCAAATGTATATATATTTAATTTTTTAATGTCTTTTCTTTCACGTCACATTAGAGCTTAAAACGGTGTGTTATATTTTGTTTTGTGTATGTACTATGGATTCAATTTTAACTCGCTATTTCAGTGCTTAAAACAAACTTAAATAATGAGGTAATTGTTTTGAAATGGCAACATCTTTGATTACATTTTTGATCCCGAATTCTATTTCAGATAGTATTCTAATATAGTATATACTTTCTTTAAATTTTGACACAGAATAGATAAATAACGGAAGGAGCGTTTCGTTCGTACGACACTGAAAACATTATAGGACCTTTAATTTCAGCTATCTAACATAAATGACATACGTATTACAATTACAATTGATGCATTTTAATATGTCACGGGTACACACGGTACGCGGTTTTGAATTCTTTGTTGATACATTTCAAGTTTTCAACACATAGATCGTGGTTACAGCAAAACTCTGATGGCGCAGAAAAACTGTTGTCAAGCACTAGTGATATATATATTTTTTTCAATTATTTTTATGTTACAATTGATGCATGTAATTTCAGAATGACTTATCCGATGTCTATAGTTATCTATGGTATTAATATACACCGTTTAATATACAACAAAGAAAACTGTACATTGTAAAAACTTGAGCAACCGAATTTACTCCTCCTAACTATGTATAAA
>DWLI01000789.1:0-18602 GCA_018249915.1 Cecropterus dorantes dorantes | reverse complement strand
TGGTTATTGTCGCCCATGGACACCTGTAAACAACTTCAAACAGAATAGGGGTCCTATCTGAAATCGATCAAAGATGCGTTGCTACTCCCAAGGACTGAAAGACTCGCCTCATTTATAAGTTAGCTGGCAACCACACCCTTCCAACGAAACTCAAGAACTGCTTCACGCTAGAAATTGGTGTGGTGGTGGTACGTCCCCGGTCGAACTACACTAATTATTGACGGAGAACGTGTTTTGGCATCATCCACTTAATATTAAGTTTAAAGTATATGTACTTTAATTGTAAGAAATAATAAACCAATAAATAGCATAATACTTCTGACAACAATATTGCCTCTTTCATTCTTGTCATGTACCTACGTGTTAGGTTATTGAACTGGCTACATTTTAGCCATATCATTAAAGGAAATTTTCTTCTTCTTGTGTCTTTCAAACTAGTGAACGTTGGTTGTCAGCTCATACATAGCAGCTGTCAGACTAAATCAAATAAGTAAATAATAATAAATAATAAGGCCGGAAACACAAAACGTGTGAACACCAAACTCGATATGACGGTTCGTTATCTCCCGAATCGGATCGGAAAGGGACACACCTTTACGACAAATAGTGCAATTATTATTATGAAGGGTTACAATGAGTCATTATGTTTCGCCATTGTGACCCGGAAGCTTAAATACAAAGGCGGGTGCAAAGCACGCGAGGGTTACCTATCTTTTTATGTTGGCACGAGAACGAATACTACAATTATATTTTTAAATTTTGAATAACAATAATTTAAGGCTTAAGTAAGTTAATTTCTTTTAAATTATTTGCTTTCTATAATATTTATTGAGTGTTGTATCTAAGTAATATTATAATGGCAAAAGTTTGAGGATGGATGGATAGATGAACGGATGTTTTTTTCTCAATCACGCCAGAAATTTGGCACTGAGATAAATTATATTTTAAATATCACATAAGTTGTAATTACAAAAAAATGTATGGTACCCATGGGATAAATTAAACCGTAGGCATAGCTTATATGTTAAATTTTATTAGTTATTTGTTTAGTATATTTAGAGCAGTCCTCATTAGAAGTAATGGGCTCCATAAATTAATAATATTATATTATCCTATTGTATCTAAACTATGTAAGCTGCGAGTTAACTATCTGTATTTCAGAGCCATAACTAAACATTTATAACAAGTACTAAGTATATGAATAAATAACTGTAATTTATTGTATATTTTGTAGAAATATTTTTTCGATAAGTTTTATAACATGTCTACAATATTCTGAGATTCCTGGAATATACTTTTATTAATCACTAACTATGCTTCAAAGCTTCACCCGCGTTTGAAAAAGTAACGTTACTTTAAATTGTATAAACTTTTACTAAGTAAATGGATTTTAATAAAGTAAGGACTAGATATCACCTCAAGACTTCATGGACTTGAATTCTTAAACTTAAATTCCGCTTTAGTTTGATGTAATTTATAACAAACATGCATACAGGCAAATTCTCGATCCACCATTTTTTTTATTTTTAAATTCATACGACGTACAGACATGGGGAGCATTCATTTTATTATATGTTTGCATGTGCTAATATAGCACCTCAACCTAAAGCAGATTTAATGTCTAACTTATATTTACGGAAGTAAATCCGGTAACCGCATTAATGCACCGACAATAATAAGGTAAGGGTGAGTTGTAGCTAATAATTATAAATGAATAATGGGGATGTGAACAGCAAACTACTAATAAATTAGGGGTTTCAAAAGGGCGAAAGGGTAATCATTATCACCTGATATGTGTTATTGTTACACAGGCTTTTAAGAGATCTTAAAAACAGATATTTAACATGTATGCTTTTGAAAACGATCCTCGGATCAAAGTTCATCCAATAACGTATAAATTAAACTTTTAAAACCTTTTTGTAAATTGCTATTGTCACGGTTGATAACGAAATATGTTCTTTATAACACAATATACTAAAAATACATAATGAATTAAAGCAACATAACAAAAAATAGATAAAATCAAACATATTGATTCACACATAAGACAGCTTTTCACCAAAGTAGCAATCTACACCAGCCATCACAACATAGTAGCAAAGCTTAGTATTTAAATAAAATAGTAACAAAAAGCAATTTGTCCGCACACAAATTAAGGATTTGAGTAGCAATAAAATGTTCTAAATATGCCAATGATGGTAAGACGTAACAAATCTCGGTCTGGGATGCCATAAAAAACGTTATAGAGTTCAGACGTCGTTAAGAGCCGGATTTATATAAAACATTTGACGTGATGACAGAGTTTATTTATATTATGTACATTTTTAATACTGACTGCTAAAATAATTATACGCTCGAGAACGCTAACCGATATCTTTGAGAATTTAAAATGAAAATTTGTAATAAAAATAGTTTAAAGATTTATAACCGTCTCAAACATTGGAAATAGAATACTTAAGGTATGTTAAATGGTTTCTAAGCTTATTCCAAACTATTTATGTGCACAGATTGTGTTTCTTTGATAGGTAACTTGAGTTTACGATTTGGAGACAAACCAATGACAGTGAAGTAATATTTTGGAGGTGGTAGAAATATTTGTAGGTCGACTAGGGGGTTTATTGACGTCACACTTTATACTCGTATATATTACAATCTTTTTAATGGTTGGTTTCAGGTGGTGGCTATATGTTGCTTTTATACGATAAAATTGTATGAAAATTAATAAATTAGTAACAAATAATGTTTTTATTTACCCTAAAAATACCTACCTACCTACTGGTTATGTGTGACATAAAATATCAAGACTAATACAGATATAAGATATAATAATACAGGTATATCTATTTTTGTGATAAAAATCTTAGTAATTAACCTTAAAATAATATACCTTAAAGTAACTGTCGAGCGTAACTGTACCATATCTACAAACTTTAAAATCTATGGAATTTCGTTTGTCAGGAATTAGCGGAACTCTATCAATGACAAGAGATATAGCGATTGAAGCTGTATTTGGTCGCTCTAGTTAGCAGGTTCTGATGTTTTCAAAAGCGGCTGTGGAAAGTGGACTTGCCTAACAAGCTCAGTAGGTGACTTTAATGTGTACAGTTAGTTAAACAAATTTACTTGAATTTGGATCGCATTTCATTTCAGCCCGCGGACTTTCGAATGGATTTTTGATACATTACATCACACTACTAGTTTAGAATTTATTTTAAAGAAATAAGAAATAATTAAGTATGATTTATTAGAGAAGCTCAATGCAAATTTTTGTACATCGCAATGTACCGACAATTTTGACCATTGGCCGTATTCGATCATAGCTGCCTGCTGCTCGGGAAACACGGCCGGCTAAACCAAATGCGGGCGATGCGTTCGGTGAACGACCTAATATAAACAAGCCAGTTCGGTTAACGAATTCGAGTAAAGCGAATTCGAGCGTCGTATTCGGTACATGATCGAATGTAAACGCGTCTTCAGAAAACAAGTACAGGTATAATAATTACAAATATTAGGTATCGGAAATCCGGACATCTACGTTTTGTGCCGATAGTGTTTTAACATACGTGTCGTTCTATACAAACTGTCAATTATAAATGATTAATATATTTTTTTACATTACATACATGGCTTTACATGGATGGAATCTTAAAGTGGAGGATGTTAAAATCTTTCTGCAATTAAAATCATAATAAGCCGTTTTAATAAAACATTTACTTACTTAAATGCTGTTTAGAAAAATATTATTTAATTTCTTGCCTCTTAATACGTATACTCGTATTAAGAGGTACCATATATTTATACTTGTACTTTAACAATGTACAAGGTTTTTAGGGTAAAATGAAATGAAATATGTTAATAAATAAATTGTGTATTCTATAATACTAATTTATCTACTTATTAGTTAATAGACTACTTATTAGCTTTAGGAAGTTTATATGTACTATTATAAACTTTCTAAAGAAAATAAAACATAATAGAAAAAATATTTTCAATTGTACCCAGAATTATTCCTAAAGAGATTTAAACATAACACTCTTCTGTAAACCTCAGTTTTTGTCGCTTTATACGCAGGAACCGTCGATATAGAGATACGTATAATGTTTACAAAAAAATATTTCTACTATGACGAAACGTAATTGCAAACAAACAAAAAGAACTCAAAAAAATTGTGAATGGGAGCACATGCAGTACTATTTTGAGCAGGATTTAAGGTTCAAAAGGGAAAAATATCACCGAAATTTCTGCGATACCAGAGCACATGACGCTATAATGGTTTCCTGCTTCCTTGAACCTTCGCACAATGCTGCTTCGAGACGAAATTATAAACGCTTCATACAAAATGTGCTGCTCTCAAAAAAATTTGCGAGTTTTTTTTGCTGAAAGCGATTTGCATCTTTTCATAGGATTCCGCCTAAAACTGTTCCACTGCGAAAGGGTAAACGGTAATCATGTTCTCACGAAAAAGCGTAGCTCAAAAAATTAAGTGACATAACGGGTAACTCAAAAGATAAAGTTCAAAAAACGAAAGAACGTGGCAGTTAGCCTTTAATATTTCCGATTTATCTTTTTTTCTCAAATATTTTAAGTCTTTTATCTTATCTCTCACTCTTTGTATAATTGTTTATATTTGCCACTTTGCAGTCTACATAAATTTAAGTAGTAGAATTAATAATTTATCTAAGCCTGAAGTAATACAGTTTCCAATATAAAAAAATATTTTACGATTAATTATCACGTCATGTGGTTTACATCACTATGGGAATCTGTTACCAACTACAAAATAGATAATAGAAAATAGAAATAACAAATAACGTTGTGTGGTAAAAAATAATACAAATAATATAACAGGTTAAACCCTTTGTAGTTTGACTCCGAAGGTACCATTGTCACACTTATTTCTGCCTAATAACAGTGTTAAGCGATACTGTACTGTTGTTTGGTAGGTGTGGCAAGGAACACATACTTCATTTAAGGCTTTACAACTTAGTCCACAGGGATAATAATGCATCCGTAGCCTTTTTTATTTCTTAATATAATTTAGAAGTTAGGAAACAAGCATGAAGTCCACCTGATGGTAAGTGGTCACTGCCGCTCATAGCCATATGTAAGCCACTACATATAGAACAGGGATTCTATCTGAAATCAAACACAGATGCGGTGCTACTCACAAGAACTGAGCCGGTAACCACACCTTTCCACCGAAACGCAGAAAAATATTATCCCTAATTACAAATATCCATGAGCGGCAATGCCACTTACCATCATGTAAACTGCGTCGTCGTTTCCTATATTATAAAATAATGTATATCAAATTGTCAACCAAAATTTTTTTTAGTATCGCTTTCTGACGAGTTTTGAGTAATTCGTCAAGTCACTCACTTACTGTAAGACAAGTTCCTTACGCTGTAATTTATGTAGTCATCAGATTTGCAGTAAATCACGAGAAATTAAATTTGAACAAAGCTTCACGGACCAAATTTCCCTGCGGAATTTTTAATTTCCTTCCCAAGACGTTTAGCTAATTCCAAATTATACAGCAAAAGTTGAAATTAATGGGTGATTTGTCGTTTAATATTGAATTACTCAATAAAAAGTAGCTTATTGGATTAATGGAAAATTTTAGCTGAAACCCTTATTATATATTCTTTTTTAAACCTTAGTCAATCTAATGGCTGCTTTCTTCAACAAGGTACCTAATATAGTAACTTACGACTTTTTAAAACGTGTTACATAGAATATGTGTGGCATATTATTTAAGGTTTTATTGTAAAATATCAAAACTTTTAAAGCACTGATGTCACCAATATGATGCTGTAATTCTGACTATATATATTCAGAATTGCTATTTTGAAGTTGAAACAGAAAACAAACATATAGTCCACATTATTATAAGCAGTTAGTATAGTTATATAATCTTAATTCTCTAAGACTTTAAGCCTCTACCCAAGACCGGATATAGGTGCGTTGCTACTACTGAGGACTCTCAGATATCTCTCTTACCACATTTTTAAACCAGAATACAGAAATGCTTGACAGTATGACTACGAAACAGAAACAGTGTGACAATGTCCATTATAAAACAAATCAAGGTTGTAACACTATACTTACAAGCGAAATAACAAAATAAACGCGAATTTCTTAAGTTTCAAGTAACAGTACAAAACAAACGCCATTTTGTTCTCAAAGGGTAGCTAATTAATGTGGAAACGCCTCACGGCACACTTGCAATCTGAAACTGAAAAGTCACAGAAAGAGCTTTTTCAACGCAGTTACTTACTCCTTTATACTTTCTTCAAGAAATTTCTTGTTGCAAAAGTAGGTGACCAGTTACTGCCAGGTTACATGTTAAGTTGTTTACTAGCTTTTTTATATAAGATTGAAGTAATACAAAAAGCACGCATGCCCCCGGATAATACATGGTCATTGGCGCCTATGGATATCTGTATACATATAGAACAGGGGTTCACCTATTTCTAGCGTAATGCAGTTATTGTGTTTAGGTGGTGCCGGCTCACTTATATATGGGGCGACCACATCAGTCCTCATTAGTAGTAGTGCATCTGTGATCAACTTTTGATAGAGTTCCTGCTCTAAATGAAGTTACTTACAGGTGTCCAAGGGCGTCAGTAACCACTTACCATCAGGTGTACTGCACGCTCGTTTGCTATTTTAATCAGATAAAAAAATTCTATTACAGATGCGTTGCTATTCTGAAGGATTTAGAAGGTCGTGTCATCTATGATCATATTTACAACCACGCCTCATCATATATACAACAGTGAGCCGGTAGCCTTCCAGCAAAATAAAAGAACTACTTTAGGCTAGAATGGAGTGGTCAGGAGTGACATTAATAAGTTTTACAGACAAAATAAATGACAAGTTAATTTAAATTATATACTGATATTATTTTTGATCCTAGGGTTGTCGACGGACATCGTTGACAAGATGATTGTAACTAGTAGATGGCACTACCACTACAAAATGAAGAAGAGTGAGTGTTATGTCATGATAACGTCTAAATTTTTTGATGATTAAGAAAAGCTTATGGTTAGGCAGGGGTCGAAATTAGACTATAAAAGCAAGTAGAAAATAAACTTGAGATTTGCCGAAGTGTAACATTAATTGTTGTAGTAGATTATGTAAAAAGTATATAATTTCAAAACGGTTTTCATATGCACAAAGATAAATATTTATTTTTGTCTCTGCACTAAAATTATGCGTTTGAATGTTAGATTCATTTTAGACAAATTTTATTTACATTTCACATCGTTGACATTGTTAAATCTCAATTTAAATAATGATAGAAAGACATATCTCCAGAAATATTAATTTAATTATATTTTTTGTGTTAAAAATATTGTGCAGTCTCTTTTTTTGGCACGATGGCGGACTAATTGGTTGGCTGCCGAACTTTTTGTATTCTCCTGCTAGTACGAATCTTGCGCATAATTTGGAAAGGTTTTCGTTATAATAGTGTTTTACAATATATTTAGTTTACGTAAAATATATCATCATACACAGTAGATTAATCATGAAGCATCTGACATATAATTTATTATTCGTTACTTATCAGTATTTTCTCAACGCATCAATAATCGAAATCAATTATTGATGCGTTGAGAATTCTACCAAATCTCAAGATTTCCCAACGCAATTTTAATTCCCCATAACATCCGCGTACGAAGTTGAAAATTGAGACGCAGCACCAAAATTCAAATGAGAGATCGTAGGTAACGAATGGCCGACATCCGTTTCATCGCAGCGGGTATTTTGTTACTCGTAGGGGGTCAGCGTGGAAGCACGTTCCGAACATTCTTTCCGAAATAACACCCCGTCGCATGTGTTCCGGGCTATAGCCGATTAATCACTTCACACTTACGACTTCGAACAAAAATTTCTAGTGAATAGGATAATTTTTCTCGAGGCCCCGCAATAAGGTTGTTGTTAGTCTACGATTAATTAAGCGGGATAATAAGCTCGCTTTGACGATAGTAAATTTTGGTTAAATTATTAAAGCTATTACTAATGCCGTAAATATATTATTATTTTCAATAATATAGTAATTTTTTAAATAGCATTTTCTATTTTTTTAATAGACTTACATTTATAACAATAAGAAGAAAATTCATTATTTTATTTTATATTTCTTAAAAAAAATAATAAGCAAAAACGTAACTAAATTATTCTAACGTTAATATTGCTATCTATAACCTCTTTTTCCTGAGATGACGGAAAAAAAAGCGTATAACGTTCTTTCATTCTTTTTTTACTATGTAGAAAAATATTATACACAATTTTAATTGCTTTATAATTCGCTGTTAGTTACTCGCCGATGGAGGTATCATAACTTTAAGCAAGCTTCGCCCGAGGCCAGTTCGGGAGAACTCACAAATCGCTAAAATGAACGGGCTATATAGGAATTGTCAGTGGAACAACAGTTACAAATGGGGCGCTTTTAAGCGCACTGACGCGTCACTCCGTATGTGGAGCGATTGCACGTAACACACCTTTTTATATGCAAATTTTGAGTTGCTACTACTATGTAAACATAAATACCTGTACACGAATGTAGAACATTGTCCTAACAATGTAGTTTGCTCTACTGGAAAACTAAAACTATGCAGATTTAACGTATATATTAAATGGAAAGAAAAAGAAATGAAAGAAAAACATTTACGAGATAATCACCGTATTTTCAGTGAGAGGAAAAACTTTATTTGGGGTTATTATGATTATTTTATATACTCGTATATAGAAGATCTATATTGTACTTATATTCTTTTATTAATAAAGTAGTCATTCCCCGCGGGTTTTGTTTTAAATAATGTAACATAACTTTAAATTAAATTTAGATAAAATACCATTTAGTCCCAAATAAGGAATTGATTTCAGATGTCCATGGGCGGTAGTGACCACTTACCATCAGGTGAACTGCATGCTCGTTAACTACTTCTACATTATAAAAAGAAACTATACGAGTATAACCTAGTCGAGCAATCTCGAAAATACACATGAGTTCAATCATTATCATAAATTTCTTTAATGTTGGATTTCTTTAAATTCCTGCCGTAAATGTAGTATTTAAGGTAATCATTTAGCAGTTAGCTTTAAAATGTCTTCAAAGTTTTTCCATTGAATTAAGAAGGTTCGGTCGAAATAAAAAGTAGCCATAGTGATTACTTTGGTTGTTTGAAGTAATTAATCACAATATCTAATGATGTCTTACCTTTAACAAATACTTTTGTTCATAGATTTGTTAATTACAAAGATGAGTCATCGATTTTAACTATATTATATATGAATGAGTAAAAAATATTTGATTGGAATGTAATGAGTGCTATTATTATTAAAAGACAGGAAGCCGGCAAGCTTAGATTGCCTTTAATCAAAAACAAAAAGCAAGAACATCCGTATCATCGCAAATAATGAAGGCGAGGCGAGGCACTAAGCAATCAAATCGAGTGGCAATACCCACTGTACACCGCTCTATTATTAGATAAAAAAAAACTTAATTTACAACTAAATGACACTACTAACCACAACATAATGCTTTAAGGACAAAATGACAAAAAATTGCGTTTCAAAATCGCTTTATCGGTCTCGACGCCGAATGGACAAGGTAGAGCGATTGCTACCATAAAGATAACAATAATTAGCCGTAATGACTGTGTCTGTGGGCCGAGTCGTTTTTTTAAGTGCAGTGGGCGGCACGGACCAGCGATCGAGAGATAGTGCGTCCATCAAATCATATGATAATCGGACGCGGTTAATTCCATTACCAATAATAAATGCACGCATTAAATTAGACCTGTCGGATGAGTCGACGGAACGCGGTGCCGCGATCGCTCCCATCACTCGGATTATGATATGAATAATTTATCAGAAAAAAATAAAGAAACGTAGCTTATTATTGTTTTGAACTCTGTACGTCAAGCCCGATGTGTCGCTGAACGTTTTTGATCGTAGACGCGATTAAGCGCTCAGGAATAAAATAATTACGACGGCGATACAAAGAGTCTCTCGCATTACTCCGGACAATGCATACGATATTAGAAGCGTGAGGTAAAAAATCCGTTTAAACTTATCTAACTGAAACTAGGATCGTATCAAAAACGCTTTTAGTTAATATGTATGCTCTTCGAGCTAAACTGTCTTCATTCGGAGGAAATGAGATTCAGTATCAAAGCGAAACATCGCAATAATGGAAAAAATGTTTTGCGAAGAATGCAAGGCGACTAAGGCGAGCTTTTGCTGTTTAAAACTTATTATGAAAGTAATTTTTAAAACAACGTAAAATTAATATTAGTTTTTATACTGTTAAAGTACGTCTTTGTATGCATTTAAAAATATGAAAATGTAATTTGAAGATGCAAGTACACATTGCAAGTTAAATTGATATGAAATTACTTGCTAAAGCTATAGATACAACCTTAATTGTGCCACCAAATCTCCAATAATGGTGGCAGTTCAAATGATTTAATATATTTATTAAAGTTGCAGTGTAATATTGATTAAATACTCTTTATGTGTAAATAAATAATATATTTTGATGCAATTATTCGATTTAAGTAGGAAATTTAATTACAATGACACTAGACTTTAAAGTATTACCATTGATTAATTGACTGTTTAATATAGTTATATTTATGCCAAAATATATATGTGAAAATACGCCAAAAACTCGGTATAGCTGCTACCGCGTGACATACGCACCCTTTCTTAATGTTCACATTATACGCTAACATTTTTTCCAGTTTCTAATATGTACATATCCACGATATTGGAAGAGGCGTGATAAATGTTGAATTACGGAGCTCAGCACAGGTGTCTCCTCATTTTGGTCTCAGGGCACGCTCCGGCGCGCCTGCATCTATCAGCGCCATCTTGGAACGATGGATATACTGGGAAAAGATAAAGTGAACCTAATATGAAGGAATTACGGGTATAAAAAAGATATTTGCAGCAGTATTTGTAAAATGTGATAAATTGTGAATTTGTTTTTGAAGTGGGATTTCTTAAGAATACTTATGAAGATGAAACGACGTGTGAGTTTGAATCAAGATTTTATCGGATCCAGATGTTTATGTATTTGTTTTTGTATTTTTATACCATAAGTAAACACTTACGACAAAATTAATTCTAGTGAAGGTAAATGCGTAAAAAAATCTCTTTTATAATATGTTGTCAATGTATATGTATATGTATATATATAAAATGTATGCGAACAAAGACGGCATTGCAAAGAACAAAAAATATAATTGTACAAAGTTTGTTAAACAAACAGCGGATGTTTAATCTGGGTTACTTCAAAGAACTCTACATTTACTATTCCCGTAATGAAAAGAGCGTGAGAGCCTTGATTGAGTCCTTTATGCAGCCAGTTGTTGCTCTACAATCTAGACGCCTACAAGCTGCCAGAGAAAGTTGCATTGTTAGCAGCTGTCGCCCTCTGGTGGCCATAATTCATGGAAAATTTTGTTCTGCACGTAAATAACATCATGTCACATGGTCACATTATTCTTCTAAGGATATATGGCATGTATCATACGACTCGAACTATGCATTGAATGAAATCCGGGTTCACAGTAAATTTCAATTAGACGAAAGTTTTTCGGGAATTCATTCCTGTTTTGAGTATGGGTTTACTCATAGTAACTTTATAGAAGTTATTCTATGAGCATATAATTGCAAATAATAGACTTTAGTAATAGTTGAAGACCCGCGTGGCGAAGCGATCACCATACCGCTCTGATACACAGTGGGTTCCGGGTTCGATCCCTGGCCAGACAGACATCTGAATGATGAATTTAAATTACTGTTCTGGGTCTGGGTGTTTATGTATTCATCTTTATGTGTGTCCATGGCACCCACGCCAAAGGAGAAAATCCTACTGTAAGGCTATGAGTGTAGAAAGCGTGTTTTTTTTTAATTATCTAAATAGCATTAAAATGCTAAACAAGGTTGAATGTTTTGACTTTCAAAAATATAAATTAATGTAATATTACCAAATACTTTAAGCAAAAGACATTTCCACCCGTTAACCTGTTGTCAACCACCAATTAAATACGATCGGTTAACTAGATAACAGATCGTCTAAAACGCGGACAAATTTGATTAATAACATCTGTAATGTAATTAATAAACTGTCTGGCAGTTGTTTTGTGGATGATCCCGACCAAAATAATCAACTTTGTTCATAGTAAAGTGATCCCGGGCGTTGCTGAGTCATCATGACGCTCGATGGGCTTTTAAGAAGTCAGTTTCAGACTAATGAAGTACTTTTATGGCCGAGCGATCGTTTTAATGTCGTAATTGAAATTGACGTATGGACGTATGATACAGTAAATATGTTCATAATTTATCAATATGAATCAGACGGTTGCCTCTCAAACTAAGACCACTTCAAGTGTCTTAAGTTGTCAGTGACTACCAATACTCTGTATTGCATTTTCGATAGGAGGTCATGTACTCGTATTCGCGTTGGCTGTTAATGATATTTTGGTCTATAGAAGTACACATATTCCAGTGTCAACTACCTTCCTCAGCTTCCGCGGGAATTACTCTATGCAGGAGATGCGGCATGAGAAACTTCGTACATATGCGTAATTATTATAAAGTGTTTCAAACTATATTCGTTTGAAAAATGTCATAATAATATTGCATATATATTGTGCATTATTATGTTTGCACTAAAGTAATAATAAAAAAAATATGGTTGCATAAATTGAGTTGGCAAAGTATGTACATACATGTGTACATGCGTATTTTTAAGCTTTTGTTAGTTTTTGCACGAAGATAATTTGATTTAACAATCACTAATAGCTTTTCATAAGACGTTAAATGCTAGCCAGTGGTCGTCATTGTTCACAATTGTTGCTTTAGTATAGGTATCTTAAATTAGCTTTTACTCCTTAACGAATATATCCCATGATGAGCAAAATCGCAAGATAAATTGCATAAAGTCGACAGTCTTTGCAATTTCATTCGTAGTACTATTTATAAACTAAATAAAAAAAGTAAAAAAAAATCAATCTACTGTAGAGAATAACTATCCCCACAAAGAAAAAACACAGCAAAGCGATAAAAATGTAGCCAAAATCTCTGGTAGTTCATTACTGTCCCAATTTTATTGGAGACGGTTTTAAATTAAACTTTGAAAGTTCGTGATCGCGGGTAGTCGTGAATAACTGAACGCGGCACGAAACCATGTGTAGCTGTCGTATGATAAGTAGAACTAGAACGTACAGTTTCCTGAGTACGATGTACAACTCAAATAATTAAGTGGTTCACCTAAATTGAAGTTAAAAAGTATTAGCCAATATCAAAACGATTGCATCATAAAATAAAAAAAAATGATTAAAGCTCATTCATAATAACAATGCGCAACGGCTCTTGTATTGGTTTAATTGATTAATGCTGTGTACAGTTATTAGTCAACAGTATTTCACCTAAATGAAAAAATAGCACATCAAAAGAATAGCGTGGAAATGAAAATAGCAGTGTCAAATAGTGAACAATGTTTTAAAGAATAAAAAAATAACAAAAAATAACACTGACTTCCATGCCACAGAAAAGTAAAAAATAATTCAAATATATGTTGGTTTAGTACATAGATAGTACAGATAGTCATAGTACATAGTACAGAGTACACAGTCCCGAAGTCGGCGCTCAACATACTTCGATTAGACCACGACGATGAAACTATGTTCTACGAGTAAATGAGCACACAAAAAAATAGTGGAAGAGAAATAAAATGTATTGAACAGAAATGATTAGCATCAAAATAGGTATGAAACCTATAAAAAATAAGTAGGACAAAAAAGATTTACGTTAAACAGAGAGGGGTATGGTAAAACAGAAGGTATGTATACCTACTGTTTTACCAATTTTTTTCTGTTTAACGCAATATTTATTGCTATTTCACGATTTATTTTTGTTAAATATTTTTAAAAAAGTCGAACAAAAAAAAAGTAGGGTCAAACCGTAAAGTATAATATCATATCAAATATAACAGTAAAACATGTAACAAAATAAATTACGTGTAACGACATATTTTGAGACACAGCTTGTAAAATTCGGATAAAAACCGCTACTAAAGCCATTATTTTTCGTGTGGCAGCCACAAATCATGACTGAATCATACTGATATTTTTTGGTTTCATAAAGGAGTCACGGTAATTTATTACAATTTTCTTTACAAATTACAATTCTATATTTTATGCTTTTGTAGTTAATAATGTTCAACTTTGACGATTTACCTAATTAAAATGTACTACTCCACCATCTGTTCCATTTGAGTTAAAAATTAAAATTGTAGTTGGCTTTTTTACCTTCAATCCTTAATTTGCAAATTAATTACATTATCGGTGTCAAATTTTAAAAATACAAGTATATATTGCTTAAAGAACAAAATATTTGACTCCGTTACCAGATAAGTCATAAATATTAATTTACAGCTGATCTTCACTGAAATAAATACAATGTATCGACGAGTTTATTAGAGAATTTTCTACATACATTTACGTTATATCACATTTATTACTGTTATACATTATCTTTTGTAACTTACTATTAGTAAGTACTATATTTTCGCATACAAAACGTAGTGGAATTTGATTTTAAGGTGGTAGAATTCGATGGCACCACCGCCACGTCTATTTAAGCATAATACTCGTAATAACAGTGTTAAGTGGAACTGTCTTCTAGTTTGGGTGGTGGTAAGGGTGACATACTTCAGAGACGACTTCAGAATTATTTTATTCCACAGTGGTAGCAATCTTATTTGGGGTTCACTATCACCACTTTTTACATAGTGAGCTGCATAGTCTTTAGTTACTTATATAATAAAAAGCACACACTGATAACAAATTATACTTACAAAACTATTACATACGATTAGTGCACACTGTTCTTTTAATATTGTTATTAATATAATAAAATAATACCACCACTTTTTCTAATAGATGCCATAAGAGACGGCAAAAATTTAAAACCAGGAGATGACAAATACCTCCTTTTTTTAAATTCTTCTACCGTCAAACCGTTCTAACATAGTCATCAGCTTTGGTCTTCTAAATAGGACTTTTGTATGGTAAGTAAATAATAAAACTCGTAAATATCCCAGACTTGATTCAAATCACGAAAGATAAACAAGCGAATTCAAATTGTTCCAACAAAGCACGAAACCGAACACCTGCTACAAGTTGCCAATCCCGAGTTTGTAAGTCGAGCTCACAGCTTAGAAGTTTCTTTTTGTACGGCATCAAACCGCAGTTCGTGATATAATTAATGAACCTTCGCAAGTCATCAGAGAGGCTAATTAAAGAGAGGCGGGCCGTAACAAAGTCGGGCGACAGGTGTGCCCAGTAGATAACAGGGGGAAGACACATTGCCGTGTCTAAGAAAGGCTAATCCCGCTAAGTCTTATTTATACCTACTTGTATGAAGTGTGGCAAAATTAAGTAGGAGGGATCGGTTAATACGTGTTACTTATTGATAAGTGTCTCATATTATTATAGCCATTAATATAGCCAGTCAGTAGTGTTGCGAAAGGATTTTCCTAATATTTACACATTTTTATGCAAATTTAAATGCATTTTTTTCTACTTTTTTTTTAAATTTATATAGACATATAATTAATACAATCAAATTCTCTAATATGCAATAATGCACAATAAGTAACTTAAATAGTAATAACTAAAATAAAAATAATAATACCTAAAGATACAGACTATGAGTAAATTACTTATTATTACTTAAATAAATATTAAAAATAGACAAAATTTAAACTATAAATAAAACAAAAAGTCCAAATCGCTGCCTTTTGGAAGGGTAATGCATTTGCACAAAAATGTGTAGTTTAAAATTGGTCATATAAAGTATTACAAATTGATATTTTCTTAGTGGCTCTTGAATGACGAATAAACGGAAATATTTTGGAAAATGTATCACTTTCCTTTGTTTGTATTTAAATATTTTGTAAGTCTTACTTAGGCTATAATTTGTTGGCCACCGAAAGTAGATTATTTATAAAGTGTGCAATTATAGATCCAAACATTATAGGCCCTTTTTGTAAAGAGTTTAGTTTGTTTAAATATATAAGACATTTAAACAAACTAAAATTATTTCACTACTCAACCATTAATTGGCAACCTGAAAAAAGAAGATTTATATTCATCCATCACAATAATTGGTTACTGTATTGAAATTGAGTATATGTAAAACGGTGTTTAAATCTCTTTAACATGAATTGTAATTAAATTAAAATATCATTACACTGAGTTTCCACTTAAAAATAGTCATTATTTATTTTTATCTTCTCATTATTAAAACCTAATCTCTTTCCGACCTTCAAATGAAACTAAAACCGGAATTTTACTGTTTTTATTTAACGAGTTTATTGTTAATTCAGAGTACTATGTCACCTCGTGGGAACTAGCTGTCTGCTACTGGCGATGCCGAGTTGGCTATAAAGATAAAAATAATTACCTTATTTAGTGCGTCGTAAACCACGATAAACATTTCGCTCTATGAGCTTTCAGCTAAGCATCCTCCATTGTAAGTGTTCGTGTGAATAAGGTTCTAATAGCAGTATTATCTACGTAATAAATAACGGACGTAGTGAATTAGTTAAAAGAATTGACTAAACAATTGAAATTTAAACTATTTTGGGCTAGAGACAAATGTAACACAGTTCAGTGACACTGTTCACAGATATTTGAATAATGATGCTTGATTACACGTTAGATGCAAATGAAAAATCTAGTCATAAATATATATGTACATATCGCTGCTTGAAATATACAACTACCAAAATTGCAAATTTTACATAAAAGCCAGGTAATTTCTTTATTCTGTATTTTACTTATTTTTATTGGCCCAAAGCGACTTTTAGCACGAACAAGAGGAATTAAATTCCTCTCGTTCATCCTAAAAGTCGCTTTGGGCCAATAAAAAATAAGGAAAAAAGTTATATATTTTGAAACTAAGTTATTTTTTCTACTTTTTATACCCATGGTTCTGATTGTTATGGTTCTTATTTCTGAAAAAAGATGGAAATGCACGAATCCTCAAAATGAGCAGGAATCCGCTACCATGTTTTTCAATGGTAGGTTTCTAGTGGTACTAAAAATGAAGGAACGAGCAAGTGGCTAAACTAAGTTACATCTTTCAGTGTTTAAAAATTACTACAATATCAACAGGTGTGATTTATTGTGTCTTCCGAGGCACAAATGTATAAATAGTATTTAACCACTAATGGTCTAACTTACTCTGAAACTATTATATTAACATCGACAACATTAAAATAAAATCCCGACTGTTTAAAACGAAATTCTTTTTGTATATCTGTATACATTTATGAGAATTTGTCAAAATAGTCAAGTAAAAGTTTTATAAATTAATAATACAAATATTTAGTTTATTCTGTTGTTGTTGTTCTGTTGTGTATTTAGTTTGTCATACTGTCGTAAAAGTAAAAAAAAATCTCTATTTTCAGGCGCCATTTTTAAATATTATATAGCCTATGTCACTTTCCAAACTGAGGCGATTCTAATGATATGTCATATGTTACAATCCGTCAAGCCGTTTGGGCTGTAGCGCGTGCCAAAGAAATGGACATTCATACATATATACATAGTATATTCATACATACATATGCACGAAAAACATAACCCTCCTTCTGACGCAATCGGGAAAAAATTATACTGGTTTCAGATGCGATTAGATGTAAAATTATTTTGGACTAAGGTACTTATCACGCGCTATTTACACTTAAAAAATGTTAGATAACTATAAATAGTAACAACTTTTTAAAAAGTAACACAATTTTTATTAAAATAAAAAACTAAATGTTACCTACGGACTATTACTATATTTTAAACTAGTTGTGCCTTGCGGTTTCACCCGCTACTACATAAAAAAAACAAACAGCATGCTATGCAGCCTATAACCTTTCTCGGTGAATTTACTATTCAATACAAAAAGATTTTTTCAATTCGAACCAGTAGTTCCTGAGATTAGCCCGTTCAACCAAACAAAACTCTACTATAGATAGAATATCAGACATAGTGTCATGAGTGATATTACCATACACAAAGACGAAATTACAAACACTCAGAAAAAATCAAAAACTATTATTCAGAGGTGAGGCCTGGCCGGGGATTCAATCCGGAACCCATTGCGTGTCAGGTCAGCCCCGCGAGTTTCATCAGATTCATTTTTTTAAAACCTTATATTTTTCAGGATTCGGAGAGGCTTCAACAGATGCGGAGTGACAAATATGGCAACTTATGTAGAACTTTAAATAAATTGTTAACATGATATTTCCTTGTTTTATTTAAATTTCAACTTAAAAAGGGAACCCCGTAAACCTCGGGTGACCTTTTCTTATTAGACTAAGTAGCAAACGAGCATACAATCCATCTGATGGTAAGTGGTTACTACCGGACATCTGAAAGTTACTGCATATAGAACAGGAATTCTATCTAAAATCGATCGCTAATGCGTTGGTACTCTATAAAATAATTATTACTTTGCAAATAATAAATCTAAAATAATAATAACTTACAATTAATAATAAATGTTGCTTACATAAATATTTT
>DWLI01000788.1:0-18612 GCA_018249915.1 Cecropterus dorantes dorantes | reverse complement strand
ATTCTAGGAAGCAGAATCGTTAGCTCCTTCCGCATCTCCACCTACTTTATTAATCAGTAAATGTCTCGCGGCTAATAAAAATGCGGCATTAATAGACTAGCTATATAAAAAACATAAATCTTAAGCAAAAGAATGGTCTCATCTCGTGATCCCAGCCGACATCAGAGGAACTGATTTCAAAGGCACATCGTTTTTCATAAAGTCTATAAACTCAGGTGATAAAAACAAAAAAAAAGTTACGTTTTGTTATAATTCTAATAGTTGAACTTTATCACTGTTGCCTTTTAGACAAAAATACAGATATATAAATTAAACCCTAGCATCGTAAATGTTGTTTTCATAGTTTAATATGAATATGATGGTTGGCCGGATGCCGGATATTCGGCTAATATTCAGGCCGTATGCCCGGATATTCAACATCCGGATATCCGTTTGAACTAGATATGAAACGGATATCCGGTTGTCGGCTAAATTATTACACATATATAGGACTTTGCATAGGACTTTGCTTGACTAAATATTTAAAACTATGTATTTAGATACCTATAACTAAAGCGCCTTTAATACGAGATTTAGATTTTTAGATTATTACTTTTTTATTAATTTATTACTTTTTGATTCTTGAATTATTATTAAAACATATCGTAGTTAGTCTTATTATGTAACTTCATTCTATACAGGTGCGTGACAATAAAATATTATCAAATAATAAAGTTATTGTTGTACCTTTTAACTAACATTGCTTTCAACCAATAAAAATAGGGCGAAACCTATAGAGATGTACAATGAAAAGTATGTGACACCGCCATAGTTTACCAACACATGTCAAATTACGATTTTTGTTGTTCCCAGAGTACACTTCATGAATCGGCATTTTAAACAAGTGCGAAATCTTTAGTTTTGATATCAAACAATCAAAACAGAAATCGAATTCCTTTATGTGTCTACAAGCGGCAGCCGAACTTTGAACAAAGCTATTGTTAAAGAAATGTCAGACGTTGCCGACAACGTAAAAAAGTTGTGACGATTGTTAGCAGTTGACACAACATTTACTGTGAAAAACGGCTTACATGCCACATCCAAAATGTTTTTTGCTCATATAATACTGTTCGGCACCTTTATAAAGAATCATGTTACTTACACAATCACGTTTTATAAAATGTTCTTTTTATTACAATTATTAAAGACATAAATTTTAGAATGGCTTCCCAAATGCTAGGCTACATGTTTCCCCTACTTCGTACTCTTTGTGTTCCGTTACTAGACATGAGTCTTCTTTCCTTTGATCCATCTGCATCAAATTCTTCAACCAACGTGAATCTTGATCCTCGTGAACTCGAGGGACAGATGTCTTCTGACTATCTGGAAGATTAAATTTACAGGAGTATCCAAGCATAGGTCGCGATACCAAAGGCTGCTCCACGCGGCAACGACACCACCCCGTTTAAAAGGTACATCAATTTATTAGCACTGGACATGGGTTTTCTTTCCTTCAACTTCTAAAATATAACTATTGCAATACGAAATTATGTCTGTCTAAAGATGAAATTGTTTCGAGTGTTTGCAAACGGTTACATGTGGACAACTGCCGGCATAGAAATCGCATCGCGCTACGTACGAATCTACATCTCACCAAGGCTGGACGGGGAGTTGAAAAATCGCCGATTAATTAATCCCCACAAACCTAATACTACAACCGCAACTACTAACAAGACCTATATCTCCCGACTTCGATGATATTTTGGCCTCCAATATTTAGAAGGTTGCCCTTTAATACAATAAGTTATTGCGAAGTATAACGACATGACTATTAATCAATGATAACTAGCGAGATCAACAGTTTATCCAGTTTACTGCATGCATGATGATGCATCTGCAGATGGGAGCGTATTTCAAAAAGTCAGTAACGGTCGTTCATTCAACTCCCGCACTTAACGTTAATTTCGTTGATCGAGTTATTTGATATTTAAATGTTGTTTGTATAATCCTAATATCACTGTCAGTTACAGTAGTTCATATGCAGCATCCAGGATTATTACGCTTTACCTACCTACTCTACTTTCTTATATACTTAGTTCAAAATATGTGTTTTTATCACAATCTATTATAAATGATTTCCGTCTAAATATTTGTTTTCTACTTTTATATCCCATTAAATGTCTAATAAAATATATAAATATACATCATTGTTTCAAAGAATGAAACTTGGACATAATTCACTGCTTACGTTGTACTTAAATGACACAATTATAGACTTAATTCTTTTAATCCAAGGAAAATATTTAACGATCGTGCTTTTCTTAAAATGTATACATGCAGGTGATGGAAATAATTGGATAAACTCGTTCAATTTTAGATTTTTTATAACTTATTAAATTTTATGCAGTTGGGTTATTACTTGTTGCTTGTTGTTAAAATATGCCTTTAGCCGATATATCTACTACTAGTGCCATCTAGTCACAGCTACTTATTTTATTTTCTTACATCTTATTTTGGAAGATAGCAAACATCCTATGCTGAGCCAAACACAAGCAGAAGTGATTCAATAAATTTGAGTTTTTTGAAATCCATTGCTAGGGCATAATCCTTTAGTCATGTTTTGAAAACAATGACAGGTATTAGAATTAATGATATTAATTTTAATTGTATGTAGTATTTTTTAATTGAATTTCAACATTCAACTGGCAACACCGAAATTTAAACTGTCAAACAATCCAAATGTAACAATTTGATTTCAGTGCCATTATCAATAATAAATGTTTCAAAATTGGATTTTACCACAGGATAAGATGCAAAGTACTATAAAAGAGTTGTTGGATGCATTAGGGTATTGCATGTTTTCGTATGTTTGCCAATATTTTTTTGAATCATATTTTTCGAGTGAATATAATGATGTATTTTTCAGGTGTAGCTTAGAAGCGGATACAGTACTAGATTATATACAGAATGATCCTAATTACGGAAACACGAATCTCTCCATAAAACAAGTAAATGAGTACGCTCAAAGGTTGGCGCTAAAGGCATCGAACGCCAAAGTATTCTTAAGAAAATACGAAGAACTGAAGAATCGCAAGTATGTACCAATTAAACAAATTATTTAAATGGCAATTGACTTCATCCTCTTCTATAATTTTAAAAGAGATCTCGTTATTGCGGACAATGATAATGCAGGCGTGTTGTCGTGTGGAGGTGCAACTTAGCACTTTGGAAAACATTGTATTTGAGGGTTATTAGTATTCAATAATACTGATACATATTACTGGGTTTAGGTTTTCATGATTTTAAACTATCACATTATTTTCATACTAATCATATGTATTCTTCTCATTCAAAACATCTCAATGTAGAAACATAACAACAATTTTAACAGTTTGTTTTTCTATGGATTTGATATTTTAAGTCATGTGTATTAGAGATTTCTTATCAATTTTTCATCTTATCACTTCATCAATTTTTATTTAGTGCTGCACTCAAACATCATAAGGAATGACATAGAACTACGTTTATTTACTTCCCATAAAAAAAGTATAACATACACATGTATAGAAAGTTGAATGTGGTAGACCTGCACACCTACACCATCAACCCATTATTGTCTCACTGCTGGGCACGGGTCTTCTCTCAGATTAAAAGAATTTTAGGCCGTAGTCCACCACACTGGCCAAGTGCGACTGTAGACTTCACACACCTTTGAGAATTCATTCACACCTATTATTGTTTTATAATGACAGTGTTGAGAATTGCAATATTCTTGATTGAAGGGTCACATAAGAGACATACTTCTCTAATATGTTCAAACATGGTCCTCAATGGTAGAAACATACCTACCTACATCGGGTAGGACTCTAATCTATCTGGGGTTACTTATTACACATGTCAATAGTGAACAGAAAAAATACATAAAATGATGATAATAATATGATTATTTAAAAGAATTATTAGTTAGTTATTGTCACAAGTAAACAAATACCCCATTATGCGTTAATTTCTTAATATATGATAAACTTTTTCTCCTGCTTCACTTGGCTCATGCCCGTGAAAAAGGATATAATCTGTACAAATAGGGAGCATGAAACCAAGCATAAAAGTAATAATTAAAATATTGCCTTTTTTCTGTTTTCAGTACTGACAACCTATCGGATATCATAGTGCTGTTCTATAAATTGGTTTGTGATGAAAAGAAATCGCGATTTTCAAAACCAAAAGTCGCCCCAAAGCCTGTACTAGGTGATAATAAACATCAGATTACAAAAGAAGATGTACCACAAGTACGTTGTATAAAATGATCACTCGCATGATATAATTTAAGATTTTTTAAGTGTGTAGTATGCATATAAGTTACTTTATCTTTTGATAGTAGACTAATATTCTGGTAATCCCAAAATATTTCATTCCCATTCCATTACAAATTTTTAGCCTAAAATCATACATTTTTATATGTTATGTGTACTGGTCACATGGCAATGATCTATATAACTGGATGAAAATACACAGTGTGAGCCTGTTACATAGTAAACTGGTGTATTAAAGTATTATTCAACAATAAAAGTACATTTTTTTAACAAATTTAAATGAAATTCTTCTTATAATTAATATTAGATCGATATAAGACACTACTTATTTGCAGAATGCAAATCCAGTTTCCTTTTTTATACAGTAATGTATCTTAGTATCTTACATAAATGTTTGACAATGTGAGGATGGCAATATAACTCATATTATGTTGTAGGACTCATAGTGTATATACCTCATTTTTATTTAATGTATAGTCAGCTATATTTTACAATCCCAATTATCATATTTTCAGATAAAAGATAAGTTACTAAAGGCAGTAGATGAAAGCAAGAAGCTGGTAATGAAATCCTTTGAAGAGAAAGAGTCCAAACTCCGTCCCAATTGGTACAGTAGTTTAGATCTGCCCAACTGGCAGAAGGACCACCCTGCTATGTCCTGGGATTTTCCTAAAGAACCATTGCCTATTGTTGCCTCCTTAGGTATTTACAAATGTTTATTTTGATTTCACCGTTGCAAATCATGTTACTTAGCGAAATTTCAAGCATAGCGCCCTTTGAAAATAATGAAATATATTTGATTCTGATTAGTTCTAGCTTGGTATATACAATGGATTTAAACTTATTAATTAGTGCTGATGCTGAGATTTGTTTAAAATAATATTTATAATATATATTCCTGTCTTTAATTATTGATTTTATGTTCTTTTACAGCTGGGATTCCAGTAGCATCTCAAGAGAACATCATTATTGATGAGCTTTTGTATATATTTTCTGGCATATCTGGCAACTACATAGTCCACCAGCCAGTAAAAGATACATATGATCCTCGAACGTTTCTAATCTCTGATGATTTGGACGATGCTCTAAAACAAATTGTACAGCAGATGTTGCCTCTTGCCTCAAATTACTCAATAGTTCGGAGATTCTTAGAGCATTGTGACATGTGGTCTGGACAAGTCCTACATGCACTAGTAGCTGCTATTGAAATTTTGCTTAAAGATTATTATGTAAGTATATCGTAAGCTATTCCATCCACAATTTCAGTTCCACTTATTTAACCCTGGATAAGTTTCAAGCATTTGGACTTTGCACTAGTATAAAGGTTTTAGATCCAGTATTTTAGCCTTTATCAATTGTTACCTAATCTTAATCATCTATCTTAACCATAATGATAACCATCTTCATTGCTGTTTCTGCTTTATAACAGCAAGGTTGTTTCCTGTCCTGTTTTGATTTTAAGATTGTGGCAAAAGTGAAACGCTTATATGAGCTTTTCTAACTTATGTCTCAGGAGTAACAAAGCACCTATGCCTCACCTCAGGTAGGTAGGTATTGCTGAGTTTAATTTCAAAATTGCAGCAAAGATGAAGCGCTTAAATGAGCCTTTCTAATTTACCCCACAGATAACATAGCATCTATGCCGCATCCTAAGGTAGAAATCTGTTGATTATAGATGTTCATGAATCAGTTGCCACTTACAGGGAGATTCGATGTTCGTGTGCTACATCGTTACTAAAAATAAAGACAGAAATCTAGTATTAAAAGATTTAATAATGACTACTGATAGAAGGACAATGATATGCCTAAAGTTGATAATGCACAAATTGTACATAATTCAAATTGCTATAAATGTAATATGTTTGCTTGAGATACAGAGCTTTTATTTATAATGATCAGAGTATTACTTATTGTATTTACAGACCATGATAGCACAGTTGGAAACAGAACATATGTCTTCAAACCTGACACTGCAGAAGCTATGGTACTTCGTTCTACCAACAATGCATACTATGCAAGTCCTTGCCGCCATCGTAACTAGTATTGGAAAGGTTTGTATAATATTACATTCTAATCAGATAGAAATTAGAGTTTCTGTCCCAGGACGTTTCATGTCTCGAAGTCCGTGGACTATCCCTAATTTCTGTCGTCTCGAGTCCCGGGACTTGCGAGTCGAGACAAGACTTAATCACGTTTATTTTCTTTTATTATTAAAAAAACAAGAGCAGCATTAAATTTTAGCAATAAAAGTTCCTAAAAGTCTTGAAATGCCTGGAATTCCTAGGACTTTAATTGTAGTCTGTCTCTGTAGTCTTTGAAATTGTCGGGAATTCCCAAACACCAATAGAAATATACATGAATCATTAGTAAAATAACTAAATTAGTATTTAGTATAATAATATCAATATCAACAGGTCACATAATATAATAGGTACTATTGTGGTGGATCGAGTACGGTTCGACCGGGAATGTACCATCTCCACACCTATTAGTAATAGGTGTAAAATAATTCTTATGTGTCTATGGAAGGGTGTGGTAGCCAACTCAATTTCATGGGGCAGCCATCGTACACTTCTGAAGTTGCAACACATCTGTGATTGACTTCAGATAAAACCCCTGTTCTGCATGAAGTTTCTTACAGATGTCCGTAGCTTCAGTGGATGCTTACCATCGGGCAGATTGCATGGTCGCTGGTCGCTTCAATGAAATTGACTGTGGCAGTGATCACCTATAAATAGAACGAAGTTACTAGATAAACTTTATACCCGTTACTCATACATATATTATTTTATGGATCTGCAACACCACCATTGGATAGTTTTGTATTGTTGTATTGATAGTAGACTTATAAAATAATCAGTAATTAACAATCTTGGAAACATGTATATGACTAACTTCACTAAGATTTATATAAAATAAAATTGACTTCCTTGTTACTTACAGAGTGATCTCCGAGGAGGTGCTGTTTTAACAGTCTTACACGACAAAACAAATACACTAATGGGAGATGCGAGGGCACAAGAGATATCCCTCTTCCTTACTGAACGCTCCTGCCGGCCGTACCTTAGCATTTTGGACCAGTGGATACATAAAGGGACTATAGTTGACCCTTTTCAGGTGACATTTAATATACCTTTAGTATTTCTGTCTATATCCCGCTTTAAGCAATCTTCATAATTAGCTCTGATTAGCTTTGATTAAATATGAAAAAAGTATATGTAACGAAATCCTTACATAATGAATAGTACATCTATATATTCTTATTTTTGTTCTTATGGTTTATAATAAAGTCTACATGATTATAAGTAAATTATACAGAAGAATCGAAATTAGTGCGAATACTCGTTAACCTGATTTTTTTTATAAATAACACACACAACAAAAGTTATGAAAAAAGAAACTTGTCTTAGCCCATTTATTACAAAATTGTTGTCTATTTTTAAAGGAGTTCATGATAGAAGACAATGAGTTGATAAATAAAGAAGAATTGCCAGTAGACTACTCTGCTGATTACTGGGAGAAGCGATATTGTATTCAGAGGGACAGAGTGCCGAAGTTTCTTGAAAAGTTTACAGATATCATACTTAGAACTGGGAAGTACTTAAATGTTATCAGCCAATGTGGTAAGTATTATTTATTGGTGTATAATAATTTTATTTATAAGGTCAGTTTTATTGGTTTGATTTGGTTTGGTTTTTATAAGGTAAGTTTCGCTTGTTTATAAAACATCTGCGATATACAATCAGGTTCTTTTAAGTTTAACTGAAGTTCCTGTACAATGTATTATACCTTTTTACACAGTGAGAAAATTATCAATCAAATTTGGTTCAGCTGTTTCTAAGATTTGTTAACATAAACCTACAAATGAATAAAAAAAGGATTTATATTTTACAAAAATATTGCATATTTTGCATATTAGTAAATATATTATTTTCATTATCACAGATCGAAACATTAATGTATGTTGTATGGGTTATAAATTCAACTAGCAAACGAGCTCGTACTCTACCTGTTGGTAAGTGACCATTGTTGCTTATGGACATTTGTAAGATACGTCATATAGAACAGAAGTTATATGTAAAGTCAATCACATATACTTTGCTACTCCTGAAGACAGATAATTGTATCATATGGAATTAGTCTATTTACTATTCAGTCATTATTTTACAGGTAAACCAATCACAAAAACGAATACCGAAGAAATTAAGTACTCCTTAAGAGAACAGAATTATGGGGCAATCATCCAAAAAGCATACGCCTTTGCCAGTAAATCTTTATTAGAACTGTTACTGAAGGAATATGATTTAATGGGCAGATTGAAGTCAGTCAAGAATTACTTCTTAATGAGTCAAGGAGACTTCATTGTCCAATTCATGGATGCGACGGAACAGGAGCTCTCTAAAAAGATTGATGACATAATACCCTCGAAACTAGAATCTCTCTTAGGATTATGTTTGAGGTAAGTACAAATTAAAATGGCTTGAGTAAGTCTACCGGCTTCTCAGTGCTTTTTTCAATCATTGTTGTAAAAATAGCACTATTTACACTGCTCTATAGGTAGTTCCACTAGTTTTGTAAAGGTTGAAAAAAGTAATATTTACATAGCTATTCTAACATGTGTGACGGTTTGTGATTTGCTACATTTAGGAATGCATTTTGATGAATACATGAAGGCTCAGATAGACTGGGATTGCATGCAGTTAAATATACAACTTCATAGAAAAATAGCAAAATGTCAGATCTTAGTAGTTACATCTATTTCAGTAGCTACTCTATTTCAGAATTTAATAGATTCTTACATTTACTTTAAAAATATATAACTCTTTTTTTTAAAGTGTGTATTTTATTATAGGTTGTCAGCTGCTAGTCACGATCCCTACAATGAGGATATGAGAGTTGAACTCTTGCCATACGATTTACAGTTCCAGATGTTTAAGATTCTGTCAATTGAGACTGAAGAAGAAAAGGGTGTGTAATTTTTGTCATTTAACTATATGTTTTGTTTATAACTTCTACATTATAACCTCGAATCGAGTCTTGGATGTCTTGAGTATTTATTATTAGACTCGTGAGATGTGGAAAGTGTAGAAGAAAATTTAAGTCTGGTATAATCCACATTTGATTAATTTGTAAAAAATTTAGGTTTAACTTTGCCTTTTATTTTAATATGTGTAATTTGGATAGATTAAGGATAGTTAAACCATTGTACTGACTGCTCGATTTTCATTTTTGACTATTTATTTGAGATCTGATATGGAACCATTTTTTTGTGTATGTCTAACATTCATTTTTTTTGTTTTAATACATACATATATAATTATATGACATACATAATATATGACATTTTGATTTTAAACAATTCATTTACTAATTTCAGAGTACAAGCAAAACAAAGACTGCCCGCCACTGACTGGCATTGAGACATTCTCATTCGGTATGGAAGTGAAGTGGCCGGTTTCTTTAATACTTAACCACAAGGCTATTGCCTGCTACCAGATGATATTCAGACACTTGTTCTATTGCAAACACGTTGAGAGGTTGCTGTGCAGGTATGTAATTTTCGACCAATGCTGACTTTTACATAATTTGGTAGAAGCAAACGAGCATGCAGTGATCATGCATTTGATGGTAAGTGGCCGCTGACGCCCATAGATATCTTCAATCAGACGGAGAAAAGATTAGAGTCGTTCCTGAGGTTGGCCACAGATGAGTTGCTATCCCTGAGGGCTAAGTTGGAACGCCTCGGATATTTCTAACTCCTATACCGCACTCTTCAGATCAGAAAATATGCTGCAAAAAACTGCTTTTAGTATGCAGAGATAGGTGTCGTGAGTGGTTCTTCCGAAGTCAAATCACAAAGAGTTCTACCACCTGTATTTTCTGTATTACTAAAAAAAAATAACTCTTTTTAACTTATTTGTTTATTGTACTAAACAGTACAGTTAATGTCCTAGGATGGCACTTATCCTTACTAATATTATAAATGAGAATCTCAAATAAATACAGTGTTACTGCATATTAATTAATAAATAAGGTTTTTTTTATATAATTGAAGTTACCAATGAACAGCATTTCCAACAGACGAGTGAGTGTTAAGTGTCACCCATGAATATCTGTAATCAACCCTAGGTAGGATTAGAGTCCTACTTAAGATGGCCACAGATGACGAAGTTAAAACATCTCATATAAGTTTATCTCCTTTACGCTTCTCAAACTACCACACAGTAGCATTTAAAATTGTTATTAGGCAGAAATATGTGTGATGCTTCGGAGATAAATCGTGGAGGGTTCTACAACTTTCAAACGAGATTTATATTTTTAAGGAACCTCTTGTATTTTTTCAAAGAATATCATGTTAAAATCCAAATGTGTCCAGGGTGTGGCTGTACAACAAGGTGGTGAAGCGTTTCTCCGAGGCGCGCTTGTACGCGGATGCGTTCGCGCTGCGTCAGCGTATGCTGAGCTGCGTGCAACACCTGCAGTACTACATGTGCGTGGAGGTCATCGAGCCCTCCTGGTGCCAGCTCATACACAGCTTGGATAAGGTCAGTGTCTTTAAACATTGAGTTGCAAATGAGCTTGCAGTCTGTCTTATGTTAAGTGTTCACGAAAAAGAGCGCTCGTCCTTCGCTGAGCTGCGTGTAACACCTTCAGTACTACATGTACGTAGAGGTCATCGAGCCCTCTCGGCGCCAGCTCATTCACATCTTGGATTAAATCAGTGTCTTAAAACATAGAGTTTCAAATGAATGGTCTGTCTTACGTTAAGTGGTCACGAAAACGGCCTCTCGTCTTTCACACCGCACAGGTTGCAAAAAAATGGATAACACGAAGAAAGTAGCTAGTTTTTATGTTATTGTAATAGAAGCTATCCAATTTCGTCTTGTAGGTAAAATTTCTCATTTTCGACATGATACAATCGGTACTAAAATATGAGTGGATCGCCACTCATATTTTAGTATCCATTGTAAAAATCTACATTTTTGGAAAATCGATTCTTACTAGATGTAAAGGTGGTTACAGGCTGGTGTAAAGTAACACGCAGTGAAAGGATTTACCGTCCATATTGTCACAAAGTATCATGCAATGCAAACAGAATTTCCATAGTGTAGACGCCTTACGCGCACGAAACGTGCACATTACGCGCTCGAACTGAGCATTTCAACTGGTGCGCGCTGCAATTCACCATTTGTCGGTTTTTTCTCCGAACACAAATGGGTTCGCAGCGTGGAACACCAGTGTGCAGGGTCGTGTGTGCCTGTGTGTGTACGACTCCGGAAGCACCACCGCCACACCTATTTCTGCCTGATAAACGCAGTGTTATGCGCTGCTGTGTTCTGGTCTAAAGGGTGTGGTAAAGGAGACATATTTATGTGACGCGTTCCAATTTAGCCCTAAGGGGTAGCAACGCATCTGTGATTAACCTTAGGTTAAGATTTGATCTTACCTAGGGTTGTTAACAGATGTCTACGGGCGGCAGTAGCAACTTATCATTAGGTGGGCTGCATGTTCATTTGCTATTTACATACTATAAAAAATAAAGAAGTCACAACAACACCTATGGCAGAGGCATCATTGAATTAAAGAGTGAATAAAAAGTATTGTAGTTAATATAGATGTACAGAATAAGAGAAGTTATGTGGAATCTGAAAATGAAAATTATTACATAAAATATATCACTAAGTTCGCAGACTAAGCTATGTTCGTCGCGCTCACATTGGAAACAGATGCGATTGGGTACATGCTCAGTTAGTGCGCGCGTTGCGTCGACACTTATGAAATGCTTCTTTCATGTTACATTGCATGTTACATTACAGCAGTCTGTACCCACCTTAAGATCGCTATGTCGCCTTTCAATCTTGTAGAACTAGACGTGGATCGATGCTATCGAAACCTCTTTATGCGCTTACACAGAGTTTGCATAAGATCGAGAACCACTGTTCTATGCTGTAAAATAATTATACTTACATACACATAATTCTATTTTATTAAACATAACTGTTGTCTTTTGTTCAATTATGTTCGTCAGTGTACAAATTTATTAATACATCTCTTGTTTAAAAATATACATTTACATTTAATCACAAGACTACTAGTTTATTTGTTAAAAGTAGCCATATTTTGGTTTGCATGAAGTGAAGTAAAATTATTAGTATCACATTACATGAGGCGTTCAATAATTTAGTCCAAATAAACAGTAACATGTCTAAGGTTTATCTCATATAGTATACCTGATGTTGTTTACAGTTAAGTTACATTTTTATAGGCGGCAGATACCAATCCTTGCAGTCGATCGTATCATTTTATTAACTGGTATAGTTCTACATAGCTCGACTACTACCTATTTCTATTTATTAATTGCAGCAAGTAGGTTTGGAACCATCTAATTCCATTGCTGTTGTCACTATTGTATTGATATTCTAAGATTATTGTTTGACAAACACTAAATAACCTAGGGTTGTATTTAAGTAAAACTAGTTCTTTTTTTATAAATGTAGATATTTATTTATGGAATATGATAGTTCTTATTAAAATCGTAATACAAAGTATAAATACCAATGCAAATTCTCGACATAATATTTGACTATTACGATTACATAAATGCCTGTAAGAATCTTTTAAGCTTTATATTATTTTGTTAACATTATTAGTAACAATATTATTTTTTGACATTATCAATAAACATAAAAATAATGTTCATTGTCCAATTACATTAGTCCAATTTTTTCAATATGTCAGATAATTTCTTTTCCAATGAAGTCATCTGTTCTTCATATTTTGATAGTTTATTGCTTATTTCCTCAAACTCGGAGACCTGTGACTTTTTATATATTACCATTTTGGCGTTTTTCACTATATTGCGATCAAGTCTATAGGACTGGCAGCAGTCAAAACAGCAATTACCCGTTTCTACGTCTTTGTTATCAAAGCCGATCATGTATTTATCGGGTTTTTGAGGAATTTCAATAATATTGTCTCGATTTGGTTTTACAATTATGCGATACAGCGGCAGAAATTTTGGAAATAGACTTATCCGACTTGCAAAAGGCTTGAAACATAACATGTCTGGTTTAATAAACGTTAATTCTTGCAAATATGATGGCAACCACGTCCACAATTTAGACGGCTTTGTGTAGACTTTTCTTATGAGGATACTTTCAAAATATGATATTAATTTTACTTGTGAAATATATCCGACTAGCTCAGCATTTGCCTTGATTACTTGAGTATCATGAACTGCCAAACCGTTGAGTAAATTAAACAGAACAATAGGAATCATAAAAACAAAAACAACAAATATAATGTGACTAGTTATTGGAAATGTACTGAACTTTATCGAACCGGCGTCGAATTCACCAGTCAACATGACTATGGTCTTAAACAAGGAGCTACCGGGGTCTTCAAAGAAATCTTCTTCCTCTTCATCGTCACCTGTTTTGTTAGGATTTGGTGCTTTTTGATCTTCATCGGTTTTTATTTTCTTAAACAACGCGTAAAAACTTAGAGCAAAAGCGATAATCAAAATGCAATACCAAAGTATAAATTTGAAGAAACTCCAAGAGACAGTCCTTAACATTACAATATATGTTGAAAGAGTTGGGAATTTACCAATTATCAAAACAAGTTCAGCTGAAGACAAAAGAATTGCAATTGCAGATAGTTGTTGTTTAGTATTTTCTTCTGATGAGTCACAAAATAGAATCCACGATGTTACGAAAATAAGTGCTATTTCCATCACATTTTCAAAACTCTGTAAATATTTTATTGGTGATACCAAAAACTGGAACAACTCTCGAAATATTAAGAGTATTAGTCCAGTACTAGCTACAATATGGGTTAATAAATTAAATCTTTCAAGGCTTTTCACTTGGTCTTTCTCAATTCCATATCCGAATATAATGTATAGGATTAAGCTTAACCAAAATACAGCATAAAAAGTAATATTAGCAAGAAAAAGAGAGCTTATTCGCTGCCATTTCAAGTATAAGAAACTGGTTATAACTGGATGCTTAAGAAGTGGCCGTAACTCCTCATTTCTTGTCATATACAGTAACGCCTCTGTTTCAGGGGATAAAATTGTATCGCATTCCTTAGCATTATTATTTGTATCATCCATCATAGGCTCTTTGCATTCTTCATCTTCTGACGCATTATTCGGATAAACTAAAAAGCTGTATTTTATATGAATTTCATAATCGTCATCGCTGGGTCGTTCCTCATTATGCGTTATGCATTCATTTAAGTAGGTCTCTAATGTTTTAGCATTGATATCTGCTAATGGAGGTTCTTTAAATTTATTTAATAACCCAACGCATGCTCCTTTTCGAAGTAATGACAAGACTGTGCTCTGATCCCCGTTTCTAGCAGCATAGTGCAAAGCAGTATTGGCTTTATAATCAAGATGGTTAACGTCGATTTGATTTTTAACTCTGACATCGGTCAACAAAGTTGTCAAACACTCTTCGTAATCAATGTGTGGTTCTTTAGAAGTAAATTTCATAGCTCTTATAGTTATCTGTAAAAGAGTTTCACCATTTACTGGTTCATATAATACAGAACCGTGTTCAATAAATATTTTTAAGATCTTGTGAAACCCATTTCTACAAGCTATAGCGATTGGACGGTATGAATTTCCTGGACAGGTGACATCTGGATCTGCTCCGGATTTTAATAAAACTTCAACAGCCTTATCAAATCCCTTTTCAGTTGCAAATTGTAACATTGTATTTGTACCATTATTAGCATTTAGTATAGGATGATGTTTATTTTTCTTTGTCAGCTTGGTGTAATCTCGTACAAAATTATTTTGTTCATCTCGACTTAGATATAAAAACAATTTGTCAGCATCGATGACTTCAATAGTTTTTGCTGCAGAATCAAATTTCGCCAATAATTTGGGAAAAGTTTTTTCTAAATAATAACGAGCTGTCTTGCCGTCTATATATTTATATGAATCTAAATCAACTGGTTCTTGAGCGTTTTCTAATATTAAGGTAATAACAGTTTCAAGGCCTTGCATTGCAGCGGAAAATATAGGCGTAACACCTTTAAGATCTGGTGCATTTACGTTTGAACCAGCGTTTAAAAGCATTTCAATCATTTCTTCGTATATCCTTAAATCTTGTTCACCATCATCATCTAAGTCCTGAATTTTCTTGATAGCCAATAATAATGCAGTGTTGTTACCTTTAGACCTCACATTCACATCTATTCTATCGCAATCTAGTAGAGCTTGTAACGCTTCAATATTTCCATTTTCAACAGCTATATGAATAGGTGCAACTCCATACGTTTCGTTAACTTTATTGACTTCGACTTTATGTTGTAAAAGAAACTTCACAAATTCAATATTGTTATTATTTTTGTCTGATTCAGAAATGGCTAGCTCAAGGCATGTTTTAAAGTCTGGGTATTGATAAACGTATTCAAAATCAACTGCACCGGAACTTACAAGTTTTTTGAATGTGTTTAAGTCATGACTTAGCAGTGCGGCCCTAAGTTGTGTTTGAGGGTCTGTACCGAAGAATGAGGCGCCACGTGTTATCTTGTTAGACATTTCGTAACTGTCCCGCGTCATGTCTTAAAGGAGTGTTGCATCTGAAAATAATAATAGGACAATCGTTAGATTATTCACTCAATGAAGCATTTTTTGTGTGTAATAAACTACAAGAGTACCCATATGGCGTACAGTAATCCCGACCGAAGCTGCCGTTATTATTCAATTGAGTTCAATTAACTCTGTATGTGCATAGTGTTGAATTTACCTCTGCTCGAGTGGTCTTATCTGTTGGTTTTAACTCACATGAACGATTATACAATGACAAACCAGTGGTTGTGTATCGTTGTAGTAATAGAAAGCTCGGACATTTGTTACCAACTTCACATAGGATAGAGGTTTTACTTGAAATCAATTACAGAGGCGTTGCTACTAATGAGAACGAAGATCGTGGTCTCATGTTTAAGTCCGTCCGTTATCCACATCCTAACAATGAAACTCATATACGTCTAACGTTAAAAATAAGTGTGACGGTGGTACCTCCCCGTTCGAACTGTACTATTTCATCTTTGTATTTTTTTCGATTTTTATATACTCTCCATACATGACATCTCCCTGTAATTGTTACGTAGCTTATAAACTATACGTGGGAGTTAATGGTTTAGGTAATCTTATTTAGGTACGTTAAAATTATACGTATAAGGGCAAATACTTAACGCCAATTTTAAAGCTATAGTAAACCAGTTGAGTAAATGATCGTGTGAATCCAAAGCGGTCTAGTTAGTCCCATTAGTAACTGGCTATGTGTTAATCTTTTGATATCTCTAGTTACTGGTTTGTGCGTTAAATGTTGTGTACACCGGTAAGGTATGGTACATATAAATATTTACTTTTTTAACTAAGAATCTTAAAGATGTAATGTTATAGATTCAATACATATTTAACTTAGTTAGTAATATTAGTAATATGTAATGTTATAGATTCAATATATATTTTAAGTAGTTAGTAATATTACTATTAGAAATGAATCAAATCTTACACAGATGACCCTCAAAGCGCTCATTTAATGCAATTTAGTTCATTAGCCACTACCTAAAAATCAAAATAGGACGAGTGTTAAGTTTGTTGTTCTATCATTGAATTTAATGAGCTCGTTTGATATGAACATCTCGGGAGGTATAATGAAGGAGCAATTATTCCGAATTTCTCTCGGTGCTATAAACTTAATGATTCTCGCGTACTCTATGCCCTGCTATTAGGCAATTGTTCCAATTTCTTTTGGCTATTATATGATGCGTAAGCAAGTGCCACCGTTTGTACCAGACAAAAATAAGTTTTGTAAATAATTATTTCACATAAAATAAGATTGTCGTTTTAAGTTTGTTATGGTTGCGGATTTTAACGCAATTTACTGCATACGCTCTCTCAATTTGCCTATTAAAGTACCCGCATTGCAGCGTGTTGGAGCTGTGTAGCTAGGTAAAAAATCGATACACACTAGGGATCGTGCCACATATATATTTCGTTGTAATCGCAAGTAATTAGTTAGTAATTCCCGCGTTGAACGTTATTTTTATAGTTTAGTTTTATGACATTAGAGCAAGGATTGTAATTTAAGCACAAACACATTTGGCGAGGCAAACCGTAAACGGATTTTTGTTAGCTTTGGTTACCATGTGTAATGCTTCTTGGATAACCTAAGGAAATATTTGTCGTCGGATTTGTGTTCGGTGTCTACACGGTAATCGCTAGGTATATTCAAATATTGCTTGCGAGTTGACTTATGTTAAAATAGGTATTACTATGTTTATTTTTAAACACTCTAAGGACTCGTCTTGTGCCGTGGATACGTTGTACAGTAAAGCACATATAAAAAAATCGCATAAAAAAAAATTCACCAGCCTTAAAAAAGTAGGGATACGTTCCGAAATTTTCCACTCGCATAAAACCAGAACAACTAGTTAGAATTAACTTAAAACTGCAGCAACATGTTTCCAGAAGTTAAATTAAATGGGCTGCTTAATGAATTACTTTGAACGTCTGAAAAAAATTCATATAAAAGCTTAAAATATTTTTAAAAATTTGAACCAGTAGTTCCTTAGATTAGCCCGTTCAACCAAACAAACTCTACTGCTTTATAATATTAGTATAGATAAGTGTGAAAGTTTGTAAGGATGTATGTGTTTGTTACTCTATCACGCAGAAACTATTGGTTGTACTTTGGTAAAATTTGGCACACCGTGGTAAATGGCGGGCGGAGCCGCGGGAGTAACCTAACCTAACCTAACTTTTCTATTTGATGATTCACGTGTAGGTATATAGAGGAGTCTACATAGACATGACTACCTTTTAACCCAGACTTTAATGTCAGTCTGGCATACGCGAAGTCTCGGGCTCGGCAGTTAATTTTATAATAACATGAGGCTGCAGAAAATTTGATCTTATGGAAAGAAAGGCGTTCTTCTTGAAATACGTGAGTTCATTTTACCCTAAAAATGCAACATGTATGTGATAATATATGTGTGCGAATAAGTTTTAACATTTTTATGCTTAAATTTTGAGGTTATATACACTCGTACATAATATGTGTCAGTAGAGAGATAGAATGTCGCATGGAAGGAATCATAACGAGTTTTCCTTACTCGGAATTTTCTATAAATTTAATTTAGGCTTACCTAGAGCCGCTATACAAAATATAGTTTCATAAAATTGGAAAAAGAATCATTTTGTATCTATTCTTACTTAATTATCGGAACGTTACGGAACATGTTGTAACCGTGGCTACAATGCTCATTTTATTTCCCTTCCAACGCTCACGCCAGA
>DWLI01000787.1:0-18618 GCA_018249915.1 Cecropterus dorantes dorantes | reverse complement strand
ATTTTGATACATGTTAATATGTTACGGGTACTCACGATATTCGGATTTTTAATTTCTTTTTGCCGATATTTCGACCCAGTTACATGGATCGTGGTCACTGCGAAAAGCTCTTTTCGAAAAACGTTTTTAAAAATATTTTAGTTTTTAAAATTAACATGTATCAATTCCGCGATAATATTCGTTTAAAATCATATATATTTAGATAGTTATACAAACCCCTTACAAGTGTATTCGTGTCTGAACAACAAAATTTCATAATAATGCTGAATAATTAGTAAACACATGGCCCATGGGATTTATTACCGTATTCTTTAATCAACTTGAGTCTTATTATATTTAATACGAAAAAAGCACGAGAGCACACTCAAATCCAAATAAAAACGAAATTTATAAGATGTTGTTATACATTTGAAGAATAATTACGACAAGTTATAATTATATTTTATGTAAAGGTTTCAAACGTAAATGAACAATCATTAAGAAAGTTTTTATTATGATTCTTCTGCGAGGTAAGTAGAACTTAATAAAATTGTGTACAAAATGTCTTGGTTTACGACTCGTTGTATATCATTTCGTTTACCTGTGTATGCTACGGTATCACACCGCCAGATGTTGATGTTTGTCGACGCATAGCGTGAGAAGCATCATTATCATTTATTATAACATAGTACAATATAGAACCAAACTATCGAACTGTTATCGTTTTTATTTATTTACTTACACGAATTGAATCACAATTAATTTTCACGAAATATTTTAATATCTACAGTGAGATATGGTGTTCATTTCAAAATCGTTTATTATAGCGTCATAGAACCGCCATCCAATACGGAACTATAACTCAAATCTGGTGACCATTGTAATGTAATATGTAATTAGGCATATTTATTTTCTGGTTGAAGTAGCTAACGAGCCATCAGTCCACCTGATGATAAGTAGCCACTACCGCCCATGGACATATTTAAGCAACTTCATATAGAACAAAGATTCTATCTGAAGTCGATCACAGATGCGTTGCGACTCTCGAAGACTGAGATGGTCGCCTCATACTCGTATATATCTAAGTGAGCCGGCAACTACAACCTTCCAACAAAAAGCCAGAACTACTTCACGCTAGAAATAGATGCGGCGAAGGTACCTAGCAGGTAGGAACTGTCGACTGACCTACACTAGCTCTACCACCTTGCAAATATGGTGCATATCACGGGACGTAAAGGAGTAAATGCAAAATTCTAATCTTTCAATTCCACTTGTGCACGACGAAATACATGAGTCTGTGTGATGTCACACATTTAATAACAACTTTAGTGTTAGCTAGTTAGATGTATTTAAAAATTACGATACACTTCTATAGGAGTGCTTTGGACCTACCAAAAGTAAAACAAAATGGATTATCTCCGATCACAAGCACTTTTCTGAGCCCTAACAACAAATTTAAGTGACCACTGTGTTTTTTTTTAAAGACTGCGTTAGATCTCCAGCGTTCCAAATTAATCCACAGCGTTATAGCGCATTGGTAATCAACTTCAGGTAGAGGACACTAATACTATTAAGAGTTCATTAAATTATATATCCGTCCTTTAAATCCTTTAAGAATAATTTAGCACCCCAGGAGGCCAACGAGGCCACGTGTGCAAGCTTGCCGGGAACCGAACCCAAGGTTAATACCTAAATAAACACCGATAACTGACACCGCAGTTACAGTTGGTTAATATTTAGAAAAACTAAATTATAACAATACCTAAGCGATACAAAAAACATGTATAGAAAAAATATGTGGTTTAAGACTCTTTATTTCCAAAAAAACATAGTTCACTTACATGGAAACTTAAATATTTCACTTAGTAGTAGGAATATTTTTTTATAATATACCTACAGATTTACATACTTTAGCTTTTAGGTACATTACTCTAGTTTAACTCATTCGAATATTCTGCTACTACCATATTTATGTAAGACTGCATTGATACTTATTACAAAACAATATTTTAAGTTGAGCAATCTTAATGATTGTAGGCAATAGTAAAATGCGGAATGGTATGAATATTTTTGGCACAAGTATTTATCACATATTATTCGCATATTTAGATAACGATATAGATATGAATATCATATATTTTCTAAATCTGATACTAAAAACACTGTTCATCCTAGCTATGAAGGCAAAATATTACCTGCGAAATATATTTACTAAAGTTAAAATATATATATTTTACAAAAGTTACATGTTTTTAAAATAATTTGAGGTGTGGATTTAATTAACCACGATAAATGTACAAGGAAAATGTTTTATTAATGAGCATTGGTGATCCAAACCACGGAAACGATAACACAATAAAGCATAATAATCAATAGGTAAAAATACCCGGTTACTATATATGTTGATGAATAAGTTGGCATACCCGCTATCTACTTAGGTATTATAAATTTTGAATGTGCTCAGCGGTTTTACCCCTGTTAAAAATAAGGTCTAATAAATAATTAATTTAATTAATTCAATGTCTAATAACTTAAGTAAAATTAAATAATTTAATGTCTTATAACTTTAAGAGTCGATTTTAATAAAATAGAAATTGAAAATTACCCCAAGATACTGACCATACATATTTAAAAATATTACCAATCCTTTACATTAATTTCAGTAGTTTTGGTTTGATGCAATTTGAAACCCTCAGACAAATAAACAAACAATTTTACAAATTATAGAAAAAAAGATTAAGTAATAGTAGGCAAACTATTACTTAATGTTAGTCCTTCAAAATATTTTTTTTAATATAGGTATCTGTACGTACCCCTTGTTTGCGTTTATTACGGTTCCTCAAAACAATCACATCTGAGGATCGTATACATCTAGCATTATTTACGTTTTTTTCTTATAATTGCAAAGTAATGTGTAAAACTTGAAACTTTTATTTTTATTACAGGAATCGCCGCTGCCAGAAAGTCAAATAAAGTTTTAATTTCTAAATCTATTTATTGGTATACCTATATTAGTACTAGAGATGGGTATATTCTCGCGTCTCTAACTAAACCTAGCTCTCCGTTAGACAATCCGAGTCACTTCAGATCTTACCGGAAGACTACTTTCTAAAATAAAAAAATAACATTTCCACGCCCCCTTTGCGACGCTCATGCACTCAAACTACACGTACTTAATCCGTAATTGATTTAATTTCCGAAAAATATAAACTTTTTATCTATGCTGTAGTAGCCTAAAACCTAAATTTAGGGGTTAATTCATACCTAAGAATACATAATTTTTATTTGCATACACGTAGTATATTTAAAATAGGCATTTTTTAAACGAGTACATGAACAGATGCACCATAGTTCATATACTCATATAATAGAGCATACAATGAAACATCTTTCTTAAAACAAAAAATACAAAGAACCATTGAGGATGTCACCTATCCATTTCACGAATTTCGATTCACAAACAAAGCTGATTGGATGCAAATAGCTTTCCCAAAGACAAGGTGTGGTCACGTGGTGCACACGTGTTCGTAAGGTGGCATTGTCTTTTGGTTTTATGACTTGTCACATAATTTACAACTTTATACCGTCCATATATCTATGTAACTACCAGTTACATGGATATCTTTTTTTAAGTTCGCTGCTGGACGGAGGTCCCCATAATAGGGATTTTTTGCAAAAGTCAACTCACCTGGCATACGTGTCACTATTGCCTATCTCCTGGATTTTGTCTCTTAGTCGTCTTCGACGCCAAGATCCGACACGACATGGCATATATATTTTTATCATCATCACCCAATTATTGGCCGACAACACTCACGGGATCTCTCTTAAAATAAGTAAATATACGGTCAATCACATAAATAAGTACTAAGTAGGTATATTTTAATACGGCAAATATATAACTACTTCTATAAGTATAGGTGTTTTCATTAATATATGGTGGTTTATGAATTAGTGATTTTTATTATTTTTAGGTAATGATTTTTCCTATAAGAATAAACTCTGTAAGATGTCCATTCTTACCTTCTATAATCTTCATCATCAATATCACATCAAAAATATAGAGTCATAATAAATATAATAACAAATTTATTTCGAATTCCTTTCTTCCATTACTCTCCTTAAAACACTCTACCTACATCGGCTTCATTTTATTAGGTAATCGCAAGTTACTACGAATTATCATGGATGTAATATTTACACTAATATTTAAATAAGTATTTGTTTATAACTATTAATTCATTAATCATTACTTATCAAAGAATATTTGAACAAAACATAAGCCAATCTCTCAACGTACATTTGGTGAATAGCGAATGCGCGCTGACGTACATCTAACGCCATCTAGTGTTCGAAAGCCGAACTAAACTGCAACTACGCATCGACATCGTAGTAACACTAAACATAAAACTAGCTAATAACTTAGTCTCTACGTTAAAAATAGTTATATTTCGATATTATACATAAACATTATAATTAGGCAGTATTTTGTATATACAAAAATAATCCATGATAAGAAATATATTATGAGAAAATGATAATCTTATTTAGATAAAATTTGTTTTGTATAAATGGAAATGCTGATAATACACTCGTTATCGATAAATCTTCGAATAAATATTTGTTTCAACGTCAACTTAACGATTAGGAGCGCACGTCACTCCAACATAATAACAAGACGCTAGATAGAGACAGGTAGAGCTCCGAGAAGGTGGAGCGTCAAGTTGTATATAAACAAGTGGAAAAGGTGGGCGAGCGGTCAAAAAGTGGTCGAACGAGTTCGGTGGTGATAAGTGTGGTGCAGCGAGCGTGTTGCACCGTGCAGCGTGCAGCGTGCAGCGAGCGGGCTCGGCGGGGCCGGTGGTGAGACGTGGACGGCCGTCGGCTCCACTAATTAAGTATAGGTGGGGGACGTATTGGCGCGGGGGCCGCGGGCGCGCAGGGCGGGGCGAGAGGCGGGCCGGCTTCATTCCGCCGCGCGCCGCGCCGCTGACAACACGTAGTCCGCGCGCGCGGGCCATGGTCGCGAGAACCGATGAGATGTTCGGGTGCTATGGTGACAGCTACTCGTACCGCCTGTGGAGCCTGGCCAACGTGTGGGGCGCCTGCCGATGTGAGTAGCGCCCGACGTGCACGTGCGCCCGCTTCGCCGTAGGACTTTAGCCGCTGACGTCAGCGAGGAGGCTGTGCGATCCCGTGTAGTACGGCGTAGATGCGGCTCGGAGCCGGCTCGTGGTCGTAGTGCGCCGCGTAGGTGGTCGCGGTCAGTGAGTGGGTCGCGGTGTGAACGAGGTGTCGCTCGATGAAAGTGCAGAGCTCGCTTATGGGAGTTGGCGGTTGGTACGAATGCTTGGCGGCCGGTTGGCTTGCGGACATGCGGAGTAAGCAGGTTCCCACGTCCACCACCACGGCCAGGCGGCTCGCGGCCCTGAGTAAGCTTCTTTTCCTTTTACGTTTATTTGCTGTTTATTTTATTATCCACTTTATTTTTATGTTTGTTGTATCATCTTACTTTTTCATTTTATGTTTTCCACTTCTCAAGTTTTGTCACTCGATATTAAATTATAAATTAATTTTTCAAAAGCACTTTTATCTCGTTAACTGAACAGTTTGAAAGTCGGCAAGAAATAAAGTTAAAAATTTCAAAGTTCCCCGAGTCAAATGTTCGGTGTAACCGTTAACTGAAACAGGTGAAAATGATATCACCTCTCGGCCGCATTAAAAATAAAACTCGAGCACGTCTTCATTAGAAATAACCTCTGTGTTCGGTAATCTCCCCTCGACTCCCCTGGGATATAATTCATCCACTTGAGAATCGGGAACAGGTATACACAGACTTGAAAGAAAGTTTCGTTTGTCGAGGGGAACCCCGCTCTTTCAGCGTCTTAAATCGTAAATGATTATGTTGTTTTAATTCATTTGCTTTTTTCTTTCTTACCTTTTATTTTTTCTTCGTCTTTAAACGCCGCCTGTCTGGAGTGGATAATGTGATGGGGACGTTTGATGTGGTAGAGACTTAGAGCCATCGGCCGTGCGTTATTTCGGACGGTAGAGTTCGAACGCGTTTGAATACATTAGTGAAATTTTGTTTTATTGTTTTGATCGGTCGTGCGGTTAACAAAACAATATTATTATGTACATTTCGTGGTATAACGATATTCGCTCAATGGATCCAAATTACGTCGTCGGGAGATAACATGAAGTAGTACGCGGTTTATCGTTAATTCGTATTTTGTAAACTAGTGCGCATCAATTAATTGTTTACGTATTAACCTTACTTTAATCGTCGTCATAATCTTACAGATTATTTGTGTTGCGAATTCAATAAAGCTCTAGAATTGTTTCAAGTAGAATTCTTCGAGTGAAATCAAATTTAAACGGCTATATATAAACATCAGTGACATGTGAAATATTCGTTAATCGTTTCTAGATGTTTAAGAACATATTAATTGTCTAAATTCAGTGATCAGTTATAAAATGAAAATAATATTTAATATCTAATATAATGTAATAAGTTGTGTCCGGTGTAATTCCCTGAAATCTTTTTAGTTGCCGTTATTAAGTTCTAATTTGTTTATAATATTCCGTTGTAATCTATATCTTAGTAGAGCTCCATTGATTTTAATGTTTAACGTTGTTAAACGATGTGATACTTAATAATATTCGAACATTATATTTTATGGAACACTTATGCTACTTTCAAAGTTAATATTGAGAACTAGTAAACGTAAATTCCACGACACGTTTAATTAAAATAAGTGTTTAATTATTCATGGTTTGACGAATTTTAAAATGTTTCACTGTTTTGTTAATTACGCAAAAAACATGAAAATAATATTAATATTGACATTAATTCTGTAAGCTTTTAAGTACTTATTATACATAAAAATAGTTAGTTGTACCATTAGTAATGTTGACATTTTGTAGATACACAAGTCTTTCGAAACATGTAGAGTCTTCCTAATTATTTATTTGTTTAATAACATGAAATCGTCGGCTTCATTAGCATTCACGGAGTTAGCTGATCCACTAATCACTTGTAAATATCGTGCCGGATAACTTTATCACTAATTAAACTACTACCTATAATGATATAGTTTTAAAGGTACAGCTCACTAACGCTTGAACAAATTAAGTTCTGATTTGATATAATTTGGTTTCTCTGAATTGCCTACTGATAATCCCAATAGGTAGGGACCTTAGATGAGTTTTAATGGAATGAGTTTCAATGTGTATACCTAAAACATTTGTTAGTCATCAAACACGATAAGTAAAATATAATTTAAGATGTTATTTCTAGAATCTGACTCATCATAGGTATTTTTCAGAACCTGAGGAAAACATCGTACTCTAGTTTTCTATGTCTTAAATGGAAATGAGTCAGTGGGAGACTTTGATCTTGGTTTTTCATGTATAGGATAATAATACGTAGGCCTTTGTATGGGTTTCATACACCTAGTACAAAATAGCTTTATTTATTTTAATAAAAGTAGTATTTAGCTTTAACGATTATTTACCTACAATGGAAAATACTTTTTAGGAATTGTATAGATTGTTATTTTTTTTAATTGTAGGTTACAGTCAACATAATTTGATAATGATTTATAAAAAATGTGTAGTAGCTTAACCAACTTTATTTAACATTAAATGATTTGTTTTAAACTATTTGAGTAAATATTTAGTTTTTGGAGTTCCCTTTTTCTGTCTGCCACTTTGTCGATATTATAATGTATACCAAATATGCTATTTGACTTAACGTGAAAAAAAGATAATTGGAATATCCATCCAACCTTAAATTATTCAACTGCTATAAAAAGGAGTAAAAATGTTGTAAGTTTAAAACGTCTTAACGTAGTAAAATAAAAATGTGGACATTGTATCTATAAATACTATTGTGGTCAACAACTGCGTATAGTTATTCAGTTTAACCGCAATAATATTTACAAACTGAGCATTTCTCGGGGAATTTTCATATATCTATGCTACACACTTGTACCTACTTTGGAGCTACAAACTGATTTAATAATTTCCAAAAGCCGCCCCTAATATACCTAGTTAACTTTAGCTACTATCATCTCTATTAATAAATCCCTATTTATTTCTAATTACTATACTCACCTAAGCAAATAGTAAAGAATTGTTATTTATTTTATCTTGTTAATAAAATATCAATTTAAATTATTTTATATTCAGCGCTCTACCAAAAATATTCATCTACAAATTTATCACGTCACTGCTCGCACCTACCGTTTTGGAATTTAAATTTAATCTCTACTGATAGAATTACTGTATTAGTCACAATTATTCCAAGATACCTTCGTATCAAATTAGTCGCAATAACATAACGGCCACCACATGGCAAAGCGTACGTACGAAAGTAAATGGGTACCAAATATTGGTCGCAGTAAATAACAGCGGCGTCGACCGCAATACAATAATTGAACAAGCAGCGTGCGTCCAGATAAACAGTCAATAATAATTCTCTAAACGCAATTTACAGTTACATGGTGTCTAGGCGGGGTTTTTTCTTGCGAACACGTCGGCCGCCCCCGGCGCACAGGTGCGACCAATCGCCACTCGCGCTTGCCACAAACAATAATCAACTTCTTATCGCCACTTCGCTGTGATAATTATTGTGCACTTGTGTGCATGGCTACATGTGTGCGTAGAGCTGGTGCTCCGTACCGAAAGTGGATAAGCGAAACGGTTTTACGTATTTCTTTGTCTAAAGGTATAAGTACACTTGAAAACGTGTAAGAAGATTGATTTTTAGTTATTAGGAAACACAATTCAAGGGTAAAATGAACTGAAAAAAGTCCAACAAAGTGTATTTACATTTTCATGCATGTTATAAAATGGAAGCTGAATACAAAATTCAGAATAGTATGTTAGATTTTCTTTCTTTTATTTGACTGTGAGTATTGCAGTTCCCTCTTGAAATTTAAGTTTTATAATTGGGAAAAATATTAAAACGTAACCCGGAAAATATTAAAAGGGTAACCCGAATACTACTCTATATAGTTTAATTGATATTTATAGATACTATCGCGTGCGAACCACTAATTGGTCGAGCCCGACTCGCAATTGTCAGGTTTTTATCATCGGTGAACGGACGCCAGTACACACAGATTACGAACGATAGTTTCGAGTGTAGGTGTACCATCCGCTCCGTGATAGGTATTCCACATAACTTTGTAATGTCCTATCATGAGGATAAAAAATATACCATATAGGTACTTACTTACGGTAGGTACGTGATAATATTCGAATATTGTAACGCCCCGTTAGGTATTTACCAACTTTTCCAAACTAATAATTTTAATTATTTAAGCTTTGGTCACATTTATAAATACTAAGTTATATGTACATATATCTATAGTAAATACATAGGTACAATACTTTTATTACACGTATTAAGATAAATGTACTAATGTTAACTGTTTGCAATTATTATTTACATTATTATTGCATATCAAAATAAGAGCACTAATTTAAAACAAAATTATTCGATTTTATTTTGATTAAGCGTAATGTTACGAATTATCCTAATGCGACTACTAGCGCCATCTGTTGTCGAGTAGCAGAGATATTCATGAAGGAATGTTAATTATAGTACTTCTACCGTCATTATATTGATATAAAAATTACGTTTATAAGTTATAAACATATTTGATATCTAATATTTCTGCTGATATTTTTCAGCAGATCTTGCTGTGTACTGTACCTAAATTTCAGCGACGTTTCAAAACGGGATGTAAAAGTATTTGATAAACACAACGAAATACTACTACGTATAAATATTTATTACTTCTTTATTAGTTAAAAAATAACACAAGTATCTATAATAACTACTTTAATAAAACAGTTTTCAAAAAATAAGGTTTAAGACGAAAATATCTCAATAATCTTTTATGTAGAGTCATAGAGTTGCAAGATGTGTGATCTATTTACACTTTATTTCAATTTCTTTAAACAATTGATAGTTATTCGCTTTAATTGCATAAAGACAAATGTTAGGGAGCAATCACCACAATAGTTTGCTTTAAAAGTGAATCGAACCTGGAACGATTCACGGCGAAACAGACAATTTGGATGAATTTTAATTTGTGTTCTGGGTTACAATATTTGTCTATTTATAAGTGTGTATATAGGGGTGAAAAAGCGATAAATTGAACAGTCTGTTGGCATTTTTTTTTCTAGCCCTGTGGAGTAGGCAATTATGCTGTATGAAATACATTATATGTGTGATATGATCTAACGAAATTCTGCTTTAAGCTTACCATGAATTAATAAACTTGCCTTAAATACATGCAAGTATTTTGATTAAATTTCATGTAGCTAACATAGTTTCCTGACTATACGTACCTATAATTATTTAAAATAATTAAAGTTAAATCCATTTACGTCCTCGTTGTCGTTGGTCCTAGGTTCGATTACGTATTCGAAAGACTTAAGAATTAATTAAGGAAATAGATTAATAACAGTAAGTAATAAATATTCAAGAATAACTCATTAAAAGAAGATGACTTATAAAACCGTGACTACTGCATAAAGATTATTACATAAAAGTTAATATGCTCACGTTACCAATTATAATTCCGATACCGGGTAAACAATGCCTAACAAAGGTAGGCAGCGTGCGTTATCAGTGCGTGGGGTAACGGGGCCATATTTTCTAAAATTCAATACCGGTGTCGAGCCGCCGTCCGCAGCGCACGTGCGCCCAGCGTCCAGCCAGCTTAACGACGCGCCGTGTTAGTGATACTACTAACTAGATTATAATCTTCTTGGTACCTAATACTTATTCTCTGGACTTTCCCATAAAAGTCCGGATCCAGTAGTACAATCATAATCTTATTTGTAATTGTTGTTAGTTCATATATGAGGGGACCATTTTTGTCCTCGGGAGTAGGAACGCATCATGATCCACTTGAAATAAAACCTCTGTTCTACACGAAGATGTCAGATGCTTACAGATGTCCACTGGTGGCAGTAACTACTTACTTACCAGCAGGTAGACTGCATGCTCGTTTGCTACTTAGTAAAACAAAAATTCTCACTGTTTTATTTAATTACAAATTAAAATAAAAAACAAGCAGTAAATTTCATGGAATGTAGTCAGTAGTACAAAAATAGAATAAAAGAATTAGTAGAAGCCGGTCACAGGTGATTCGAGGACTACATCAAATCTGCCCCTGATATTACTTGTGTATAAGATAATATACCTATGTTATGTTACCTTGTTACCAGGTTATGAAACGTTTTTGTTCAATCGTATATGTTTAATTATTTGGGTAGCAAATATTTATTCTATCTTTTATATTAAATTAGTTGTAAATAAAATGTATTCAAAAGTAAATGTCAAGTTACATGTTCTTTCACTATAATAAGAGGCACATCTTATACAATGTATGTTAAATCAACTCGTAACAGCCAGAAAACGCTTTCATTCCACTAAGGTCACTTTAATCGAGTCTAATAAATTCAAAGAACTGCACTCAAAATAAATCCCAGATGGGAGACGTACCGTGTGATGCGTGGTAGCGCCGCTAGATCCCGCGAGGTGCACGAAACAGATCGGCTCCGTGGAACGCGGCACACTAATTAATACGTCGCGCCGTTGTTTTGCTCTTTACTATCCTTGATTTACGACTACCACGCACCGACAACGCTTTAAAAATGATATTACGCGCCAAAACGCCCCGTATTACACAAATAACCGACTCCAAATTGAATCGTTGGCTCGTTTGTTTTTATACAGCGCGGAAAGGTGTCCGCGATCATTTTGAACGCGAATGAATACGGTTAATTGTTTATTTGCTGCCCGCCGCCGTGCTGCGGGAGCAAGCTTTATTGTCCTTTTTATTGCGTTTTACAGGCTATTGGCAATTTTTACGTTTCCAACGTAATGTTGACATTATTAGGGAATGTTTGGTCATACATGAACATGCTTCTTTAAAAATTCTCTTTGTTTCTTTTCTTTCTTATTCGAAGAAATTATTATTTCTTCGATCGTCAAAAACTTTAATTTAATTATTTGTAAGTTTGATTCTCAATTCTACTCTTTCAATATGTTGATTACAAAAGAAAAAATATTTGAATAATAGGAACGGTACAAGTTACACCTGTCCAAAAGTTACCGCTCGCCAAGCTCCGTACAAACATACAAAACTCGCACTTTACGCATTCTCTAAATAAACCTCGTCTCTCATTACTCAGCACGGAGTACAGCCAACACTCGCCGTATAGTCGTGGTTAACTTAATTTATAACAATGCCGTATTTATTTTGTTATAGGTTAAGGAATTTATGGAATATAAATTAACCGTCATAACCTTCGGAATACATGTAATACAATAATGTTTCTCCATTGTTGCAGTCCGGCCGCTTGCAGGTGGGGGCTCCGAGGGCAAGCCGTCGGAGGAAGAGGAGGACCGCGGCGGGTCCCCGCTGGGCCCCGGCGGCCCCTTCCCCTGCAGCCAATGCCGCGGCGCCTACCCAACGCGCGAGCAGCTCGAACGCCACGAGAAGCTCCACTCCCCCAACACACAGGTGGATACAGTCAAATATGTCAGTGCTCATTGTATACCAAACAACTAGCATCCTGAATATTCCTTAGCTAAGATCTAAGATAATATGACAAAATGCTAATGGTGAAACTTTATTGTCCACAGACGTGCAAGATCTGCCACAAGAGCTTCATCAACGTGTACCGGCTGCAGCGACACATGATCAGCCACGACGAGAGCGCTAGACTACGAAAATTCAAGTGTAACGATTGCGACAAAGCTTTTAAGTTTAAGCATCACCTTAAGGAACACTTGCGTATTCATAGCGGTGAAAAACCCTTCGAATGTGCAAACTGTGGAAAGAAGTTTTCCCACTCTGGATCATATTCCTCTCATATGACCTCGAAAAAATGTCTCGTAATGAATCTTAAGATGGGAAGAATAAAACCCAATAACCCTGCGCTAAACCCAGATCGAAGCCCATCAAGAAAGCGATCAAATGCAGTAGTTGCATCTCAGCACAGTCATAATATGACACCCAACGGCTTTTTGCCTATCCTTCCGAAATATAATGCTGCAGCGTTATTTGCGTCAATGTCGACACCAGAAAATAAATTTTCTCCGCCATCTTTGCCCCAACCTGGTATGATGGGATCATACTACATGGGTTCATACCAATCGGCACACGGAATACCACTCGTTTCAACACCTAGTCTTCCGGCTTCCTTAAGCCAATTTATGGCACAGCTAGCATCTTCGCGATACCCATCTAAAAATATAGAAAATCCATACAGCCCAAACAAATATGTTGCTTCCTCGGGAGATCCTGAAGATCTAATAGAAGAAGTAACTGAAGAAGACGATAAAAGATCTGAAGGAAGTGCTGAGCTAGTTATGGATATTGAAGATGATGACGCATTGTCTGTTAAAAAAGAACACGACGATCGAGAGACAGATCTTGGATCTCCTCAAAACTTCGAATCCGTCCCTTTAAATAACAATGACCATGATGTTGATAATAATCATGCAGGATTTAATACAATATTGCAGTCGGTCAATGCATCTGTAACAAAGCACTTCTTTAAAGCGAATATGGAAAAACCTTCTCCGGATTCTGAAAATAATAGTCGAAAAATAGAGTCACCACCTACTCCACAATGGATTGTAAAACAGGAGCCTGAAGACTTAAACCGATGCTTGAAATGTAATGCGACATTCAACACGAAAGATGAGTTACTAGAACATGACAAACTTGTGTGTGGAAACATGTTTAGAAAGCATGAAGGCTTGGCAGCTCAAGTGGCTGAAACTGTAGCCTTAAACAGACTAGAGGCTGAAATACGAGCTTCTATTCAAAGCGGCGTAAGTGCCAGCGAGGATGAAGATTTTGGTCGAGATGAACGTGATGATAAAACTTCACTAACCGATTCTGACAGAAAGATCAGAGTCCGCACGGCACTAAGTGAAGAACAACAGACAATATTAAAGGAACACTATGCTGTTAATCCTCGGCCAAATCGTGAAGAGTTTAAGAAAATAGCACAACAAATTGGTCTCGATAGTAGGGTAGTGCAGGTGTGGTTCCAAAACAATAGGGCAAGAGTACGACGAATGACACAAACAGTTGCAATGTCTGACCAACCTTTGGATCTATCTACAAAGAAATCTAATGTATCAGTGACGTCAAGCCCGTCGCCATCACCGCCTTGCAGCATTTCAGTCACACATTCCGACTCCGAAGAAGCGGTGAACTTGAGCCAAAAATCTTCTCGTAGTACAACCCCACACCATACGCAGTTTTTAAATACGTATCCACATTCCAATTGCTCATCTTTATCTTTTACCGACTTTGGACAATCACCCTCTCCTGGAGAAAATATAAATGGACATAAAAGGCTATTGTCCCAAAAAATACCCATAAGTCCAATTCTGCCAATGGATAAACTTCTCCAGTATAACGATATTGCAAATGCTAGATCTCCTATCCTCGGCATGCACATGCCCCCAGATACAAACCGGCAGGAGTCAAGTCCATCATACGAGCGACATCCTTGGGGCGACGAGCTACAAACGCCAATGGAATTCGACGACAAAACGTCTGTACTTAAGAAAAGTAAGATGAAGAAAGGTGCTGAGTTCAAAGAGGGAGAAGGACAATTTGTCTGCGATCAATGCGACAAAACATTCGTGAAACAGAGCTCACTGGCGCGGCATAAATATGAACACTCGGGTTAGTAATATTATCAGTATACCAATATATCTAATAGAGAATAAAGATTTTTATGATTAAATTTTAATGACCTCTAAATAATATCCGAATAATTAAAACGAGGAAATGAGTAAAAATAAGTATAATAAAAAGTTTTCTTTTATTATTCCAGGTCAACGACCCTACAGATGTTTGGAATGTCCGAGAGCATTTAAACATAAGCATCACCTGACAGAACACAAGCGACTCCACACTGGAGAAAAACCCTTCCAGTGCTGCAAGTGCCTAAAAAAGTTCTCGCATTCAGGCTCCTATAGTCAACATATGAACCACAGATTCGCCATTTGTAAGCCATACAGAGATTAACTTGTTAAAATAAGTGATTCAAGCATCAGATACTCGTATATGGATTGGATGTTGTAATTGTAAAAATGATAATTTTAATGATGAAGCCACCTTCGAATTTTTCAAAATCAATCGATTTGCAATAAGACGAGTCGCTAGTCAAAGTTTTCATGTGATAGTGTCTATGCAACGCGTACCTAATTGCTCGTTTTTCGAAACTTGAAAACCAAAACGATGAGCAAGAAAGGTACGTGTAGATTAATAACAAATATATATTATTATTATGAACCTTGCATCAAGTCCTTAACTAGGTGCTCATGTTTAATTCGTAAATTATTTAATTGCAAATATTACTAACTTGGTGTCAGACCAAAACAGTCGTGACATGTGAATATTTTGAGACAAAAATTATGTAAGTGATAGTTATACGGAAGTGACGTGCAAAGATTTTGAAATGAAAATCTCATGAAGTTCAAATAGATATAGTTATTCGCTTTGACCCTTAACTATGAGTGGACTTTATTATGGTTTAATTAAATGGTTAATTACTGTTAATAACAAAGTATTTATCGCCCGGTATTTTGTTGGGACTTAAATATTTTAGGATCAATGCTCAATGTCATATTTTTGTACAATAGATCATATAATTCTGATTATTTGTGTATGAAGTTACTAGTGCCAAATGTACCAAAGATGAGTGCCATGTGGAGCTCCAAAGATGTAATTGATCTTTTTAGTATTTTAGTTTGATGGTAGTTTTATGTGCCGAATCCCAAAGGCCAGTACCTGTATCATAATACTCCTTGATAATAAACTTTATTTTATTATTATTTTATATTGTGCCAAATATTATGTAATTAAGGGTCGAGTGCGACCACGTCGTTGCTCGTTTTAAAGTTTCTTTAATGTTTTAAAGTAATGGTACCTATAAGTATAAATGAGTGCAACTGTGCAACATAGAATGCATTGGATCGGTTAGATGCTTAGGTTAATAGACCGCGTGTCTATCGTGATGACAATATAGTAGAATAATAGAATCCGTAATAATAGATTTGGTGTATGTATCTACTAACGTAATGTATCGAACAATATACGTACAAGGGAGTACACATTTATTCATCGAATTATTCACCCGTACTTGTGAGATGCTTCCGACTCAAAGCAGTCGACTTTCATCATCAGCTATGATGTAATCAGTATTCTCTATTTCCATAAATAACTCTTAAAATTTCAAAATTTATTTTCTATTGGTAAAAAAATTAAAATTAGTGTAACTAAGCTTCTCGTATTTGTAACATAAGTGTTTAGATAGATTAAATCTTACTTAAGTTGAAAGCATTCCATAATACTCCTATGGGATCTCTACTGTGTTTAAAAAACTCTTTCGATTAGTCCAAAGATTAGAATCTATTAAGAGTTGTACATAATAATTATTGTAAATAGTATAAGAATTTATGTGTAAATATGATCGCTTACTCAAATACTAGCACTAGCGCGCGGCGTCGCTCGCTGCGCCGACATACAATGGATTAAGAGACAATAATCAACATCTGTTTATTCAAATTCAGTATGATTATATAAATGAACTGTATCTTGTAAATCAAATTTTAGTAGTTCTATAGTGTTGTTGTGATTGTTCTCTGTAACTTTATTTCACACATTCTAAATTGAGATATTTTAAGCGTCTGTATTTTTGTCCTTTGTTAGATACTATTATAATTTGTCGTTTCCACACAATCTATGAACTTTGTACTTAATTCGTATTTTATGAATTTACAAGTGTGACGCATTCATAACGCACCAACTTATTGTCTTATTTTTCATCATAGGTAGATACTCATATATCTTAACTATGGAGTAATAATTTGGGCTCTATTCAAATCTATTGTACTTCAAAAAGTGCTATAAATTATATTAAATTACCTACAAGGCAGCTGAACAGACTTTACGTACTTTCTTTATATCGATTAGACCATTACACTCCTGTATTTTTCATTTCTTCAGCCATATGTTAGATCAGAAAGTTCCTATGCAAAATACACTTTAAGAGATACAAACCTAACGATTATTTATAAGTACCTTAGTAGATAAAATTAATTTGTAAAGGTTTCTAAGCAACGAATTACCTACATAAATTATTACACGCAGTATATCTACCTACATTTCTGATTTAGTGCAATGATAGGTCTATGGACACAGTATTTGATCGAGCTCAATGAGGACGACGGCTCGAATTTTTACGAACAGTTTAAAAGCTCTAGTTAGCTACATACACAGGGCTTATGCCGTACTGCTCTTTATAATCCCCAGCTTCAATTGAAGCTTAACCGTCAAAGATCAATAACTTGGCTGTAACAAAAATGTAGCAATGATTTAAAAGGTGTGGTTATTCAGTATGCGGCTTCATCCACTATTCCTACACAAAAGCAACTAAAATGGATCTTGACAATAAAGGCTCACTATTTTAATACGTCGGCAAATTCCCTGCTGCCAAAAAGTAGCAGCCGTCCTCCTCATTGTCATCAATTGTTAGAATTATTACAATAAGAATAATAATATTATAATTATACGAATACTCAGTAGTCGGCACCACTTTCAGCGGTGGCGTTTAAGCATCAGTATTCCGATACACTTTCTAATGTTACAAAGTTACAAGAATTATAAATCATAATAAAAATTATTATTATTCTTATAAAATTACTTATCTTTACATGATGTATGTATTATATGATAATTGTAATTGGAATAAGCGAGCCTGTTTGAACTATTTCATATTTTATTATCTATTAATTTGTAAGTAATTTCCAAATTGTGACCGGTGGGCTAGATAAACCAAAGATTAATTAATTGTTAACGATATGACGCGGAACCTGTACCATATAATATCCCGTCATCCCCTAGCTATAGCTTAGTTTAGTTTAGTTATGTGCCAAAAATAATTTTAAGTAAGGCTTCAAGTAAATTTTATATGGAATGAAAATTTTATTTTTTACACTAAAGGCATTATGTACTATGGCAATGTTTAGTTACGTACTTGTGCAATAATATATTGCAGAAAAGTATTTCTTCCTTCGTTTAAGTATAGTTTTAGTGTTAATAAGCCAAACGTGAATTCCTATTGCCATAATGTGTTTGTTGTATCGTGAGCGCGCGCAGCCATCGCCGGGTTGCGATCACTTGTTAAACTAAGATACTCTAGATTGTTAAACTTACGCATAGATTAACATGTGTTAAAATATTGCCTATATAAATTATAGTAATTCATTTTACTTGATATTATAATGTATATTGAATTTATGAATATTAAAATATATATATTGACATTTCAATGCAACTTGCTGATTTAATTTTTGCTTCCATTTTCCTTAATCCTTATTTACCTATTACCTACTGAACAAGTGTGGGGCCAGGATCTTCTTAAATTTTATTTTAGGTGTGCTACGCGGTTTCACCCACTACTAAATAAGAAAAAAAAACAAACAAACAAAGCGTGATGTTGTATAGCCTTCGTCAATAAATGGACTATTCAACACAATAAGATTTTTTTTAATTCGAACCAGTAGTTCCTGAGATTAGC
>DWLI01000786.1:0-18619 GCA_018249915.1 Cecropterus dorantes dorantes | reverse complement strand
TATTATTTATTGCATACAGATTTGACTGCTTAATGAAGAAATTAATTTCAAGTTAGACTTTTACTTCATTAACTACATGATAAATTAAAAAAATATTTCATGCTCTTATCGATGATATATTGAATACTTTTTGACTATGCAATATGATTCCTAGTATTTTTTATTAAAGTAGCTACACTGGTAACAATCTACTCTGATTGCCTTTGGTTATACATTCATCTTTAATCTTATTAATCAGTGCTTCCGGATACACTGTAATTACAGTAGATCTACTGAATTTTCATGTTTTCTACTGTACACTGTAATGGGTCAATAAAGTAGATTTTATTTCGATTATGATCAAGGAATGACCTTTTTTTTGTCGATCAAAATTTTCCTTCAAAATTGTTAAAATGTCATCTACTGTAATTATGTACTAAAATATTGTAATTTTGGAATAAACATAAAAATACAGTCGAAATAAAAACCTCTTCTTTTGGAAAGTTGAAAAACAAAACATCTTTGGTCGTGGGATCAGCTTTTACATATTGCCTCCCTCAAAATGTTCTGCGAAAACACGCCATCCTCGCGCCGACCTCAGTACAAATACGTCAGTTACTTACTATCCTGAGATAATAGATGGCGCGTTTTTATGTTGCGTTCTCCTACGTGGAAAGCGCGGAACCGATTGAACCTAATGTATCGATAAGTCAATACCGTTTCAGTTAGTCAGTTTTCATTATTTTTATTTCAAAATTCCTGAAACACAAACTGTCGAACTAAAGTGGTATTGATTTATCAATCAACCGAATTAAGAGGAACAGAAACAACAATATTTCATTATATTTATTTATTCTTTGCTTTTATGTTTTAAAAATATCTAAACGCAATTTCTTTTATTGGATCGTTTACATCATACTCTGTATTTTTACCACATAATAAATTATTTATTTCCTTATACTAATTGTTGAGAATTAAAAGTATTCCTTTTTATATTATAATCTGTTTTCCTTTTTATCCGTGTAAGTTAACGTGTTTAGTAAAACGAGAGGTAAATATTAATTCTATGTATTTCTTTGCATTGACAAGTGTCCATGAATATTTCACAAGTAATTTGTTCCATATGTAACAATCATTCCAGCGTTCTTTTACTGGGTAGTGCAGTATACATTTTGATGAATTTATCTTTGGAGATATATATTTCGAATATGTAGTTTCACTATCTCCTTCTTAATCATTTTTCACATCCTGGTAATTTTGCTGTGCAACATTAAGTTAACTCAGTCATTCAATGCTCAAGTGTTCTTCATAAAGGATTATTTCTTCCGGTACGGGTCTGGCGATATTCTTTAGGCTTTGTAAGCTTTTATAGGATGCCTCAAATGCATTTTATAGGATGCCTCAAATGTATTTTGCATTTACCATACATTTATCATGAGCTATTATAGAGTAAAAAAAATTCCAAGGGATCCTGGTTAAAATTGCGAAGCAGCAAAGACCTAAGGCCTTCATTGTGCAATTAATCGTTATCGTTATTTGTTGAAATCCTTCTAAAGTTTTAATACAGCTCGAAATAGATGGAACCATGCCTGCTCGTCTACTAACAAATTTCGTTGATTTTACAACTGGAATGCTTTTATTCCATAATTTATTTTGGGGTGTTTTTGGGGAGTGTGCTGCTCTATAAATTTTGACATTTTCAATTTGTCAAAAAATAATAAAATTTCTGCTGTGTCCTTGCAAGGATTTCTGCCAGTACCTGAAACATGAAATGCACAAAGTAATATTGGTTGCTGAAAGGATTACAAAAATAGTGCACAAGTTGTTTCTCATTTAAAGCTAAACTATGTGAGCTTTTCTTAAATCAATTTGTAGAATCTTTATAGTGTGACAGTGTAAATTATATATTATTAGTGACCGAAACCTAAAGTTCGGTTTCAGTTTCAGCCCAAAAATTTAGTTCAGGCCTTAGTTTGGGTATTGGCCAAAAAAATGCCGAAATTTTCGGTCGTGCCGAAACACTAGTTTGTGTGAATTATTGTGCGTCGTTCTAACTTTATGTTGTCTTGAGGGTTCCGTACAAAGGGTAAAAACGGAATCTTATCACTAAGACTTCACTTTCCGTCTGTCTTTCACCAGGCTGTATCTCACGAACCATTATAGTTAAACAGTTGAAACTTGCACAGATAATGTCTTTCTGTTGCCGCTATTAAAAATGTTTACTTGCAAGGGTAAGTTTTTACTTTATTATATTTATTAGGTTTGTACATTCAAGAAATAAAAAAAAAATGTTACATATTTTAATGATTTTCTTTAACACTATTTAACAATCTGTGTGTATATTCAAACAAATGTTTTTGTAATACAGTAGATTTCAGTTTCTAGTAGTAATTTAAAGTATATTTACGTATGTGTAGTTTTCAGTTTCGGCCAAAACTGAGAGCCGGGCCGAAAATTCGTTTTCGGTTTTGGCTGAAAACAAATTTCGGTTGGACATTTTAATAATCTATATTGGACAATATAATGTAGATGTACTACATTGTAATGTCCAATATATAAGTAATATTATTTATTTATTTTGCTTACAAAATATCCGAACGCACGTACAAAGGTTTATCTCGGCATCACATTAGGTAGACTGGCAGAGAGAATTTCTGTGCTAAGGTTAAATAAATAATGTAAAAGTGTAGAAATTGTAATTTTATTTTTACCTGTAGGGGACACCTGTGGGGAACATCCCCATGGCAACACTGACAATATAACTATACTGAATAGTTGCATGTGGTATCGCATGGCGTGCGGTTAGCTTCGGCACCAAACACATGCCTTTGAAGTCTGGGCCTTTCTTATATAGAGGTTCTACGTGGCTCCATTTCACCGTTCTGTGTACCCATCCATGATATATTCTAAATTTTTAGTCAGCAGATTGTTTCTTATCCCTTTTAATAAATGTGGTGGGTCATATGTAGGATGGATTATTTACTTCAAAAATTTTCTTACTTTTTTTACTTTTTTACTTTTGCGGTGTAGTCAATCATCGAGAAATCTTTTTCATTTAATCTTCTAGCTTAAAGTCCCGGGGTTTTCCTGTCTATGGGATGATTGTGATGATGGTAGTGCAGGGTGTGTATTGTTAATTAAAAGATCTTCCCCATTTTCCGTTATCCCTCTCCAACCTCATCCTCAAGAATTCAACTCTGATGCGGCTTGCATAGTTAATATGAATTCCATCTTAATTTATATCCCTGATCGTAAACTCTCTTTGATCACTGACTATTCTATAATTTTGTTCTAAGTCCCTCCTCCGCTTATTATTTTAGGATACTTCAACTCGTACCAAACTTCCCGCTGGTTGGTGGACCTCTTTGATGGTATTGATAATTATGTCATAAGTAATGGCTGTCCTACTTGTCGTGTATATCCTGGTCAAAATCCTAAATCTGCAACTGATATTTTTGCTTGCTCTTCAGAACTATAATGTACACCAAATTAGAACATTGTTACCCCATTCTTTTGGCAGTGATAATTTCCGTAATATAATATCAAAACCTTCTTCAGTAGTCACAATCATGCTTTGAACCTCTTCTGAAACATAAAATACAAAAGGCTGTTTAAAAAAAACAAATATATGTTGAATTTAATTTGTACGATTTTAACCAAAATCCTTTTTCTCAAATCTACTTACATTTTCGTAATACATTGATCAAAATTGCCAACTTATTCATCCCCAGGAAAAAGTCTTTTCTTCTATAGTTTTCTCTCCTCCTTGGTAGGATTCTGAATGCACTTCTTCTGGAAAAGAAAGAGATTGTGCTGAGTACATCTTTAATGAATCTTTAAACCTTGATCATTTTCAAATTTTACAAGAAGTTACTGCTCATACCAAAAGGTTACTTTCCAAATAGAAGAAGGAGATTTGTGAAAGTTTATCTCTCAGAACTCCCCCATCACTTGTATGGAGAAATATTATATGGTTTAGAGGTTCATTGAAGATTGACTCTCATCACTCTCCTTCTGTTCCTTGTGATTTCCCTTTTTGTGTATCCTCTTCTAAGATAACTTTCTTTTAAGAAAATTTTGCTTTTGATGAATAATATTTGGCACTTACGGGGTTGAGAGATACCTCTATAAGTGAATATGACATTCCATACAGTTTTATTACCAAATTAAGCACTTCTCGTCACTAGCACTAGCACTTAAATATCTTTTGGACATCCTGAACGACATTTTATTACGGCAAACATACCTTATGATTGGAAATGCCAAATCATTATCCCTATTTTGAAGTCAAATAAAGATCCAGAGAAGGCTAGCTCATATAGACCAATTGATCTTTCATCAACATTATGTAATTTCTTGAACACCTAATAGCATGGTATTTGGAAAATAATGAGTCTCTAGCAAAAAGTCAATTTGCATTTCGTAAAGACAAAAGTACTTTATTTTTTTGAAAAAGATGTAGGATGCCTTTTAAGATGTTTCGGCTGCATATGACAGTATCAATATTTTGGTGCTCCTAGAGTGTCTTTCTGAAGAGGTATCAAGTAATCGATATTGGTATCATAAGGAAACCCTCAAAACCAAAAAATTCTGTGCCAGTTTTCGTCGTCATATGAATCGTTCCCTTCATTCCAAACTGATTCCAAATAGAGCTGAAAAGCAATATCATCTTGCTGCAAAATTTTATCAGATTTCTGTCTGATTGGCAAGACTGGATACCGGTGTTTACTGACGCCTCCAAATTATCCCCCGACAGTAATATTGATGCTGGGGTTTGGATACCAAAATTTAACATGACTTTATCCTTTAAATGTCCTTCTCAGGCATCTCTGTTCACAGGGGAAGCTAGTGCCTTATATGAAGCACTTCTATTAGTTGATTCTCATAATTTCTCTACAACAATGATTTTTTCAGACTGTAGAAGTTGTTTACAAAAAATTTGTCCAATTCTTGTCTTCTTCCGATTTCGAATTGGTCGCAAACAAGGCACATCTACGATATATTGCCTTCATTTGGGTCATACATGTACAAAGGTCTTCCTTGCCAAAATCAAAGTATGCGATAGCGTTCGTTGTGAATGTGGTTTGGACAATGGGATGGTAGATCATATTTTTTTCAATTCTCCTACATTGACATTATCTTTATACAACATTCTCCCTCCAGAAATACCCCAACATTTTTATAGGCATGTAAGTAGATTATTTTCTTGTCCTGTGATGTTTGTGTCATCATTTAATGTTATTTGTTTTATGTGTCTTGAAACCGAACATTTTCCCTACATGTTAATTTCATATAATGTCATAATTGGTCAAATATGTCTCACCCACAAAAGATGTGAATGCCATTATAGGGTAAAAAATAATAATGATAATAAAGCCGGTAGGTACTTACTTAGGTCAGTCTGGACATTATCATCGCTACTGGTAGATGGTTGTGGCAAAAGGCTTTCTGGAACCAATACATTTTCTTCAGGAATACCTGTAAACAAATATTTAAAATGTTTAGATACCCTGCGGATAAACCTGCTGAACACAGTAATATTATAAAATAATACAAGTATTTGCTTTATGCAGTTATGCCATTATATCCATTTCTACAGGATAATCAGTAGCCTGTGTTCTTTCTCGAGGTCTAGTAGTAGAAGTAATTAGTGTGAGAAAGGACAAAAGAACAGACAGACAAGAGTTACTGCATTAATAAGTGGGGATCACTCTTTAACTTGAAAAATACTACATAGACATAAAATATACATTATACCAACTTAAACATAAAATACTTTCATGTTTACAATGAGACTAATAATTAAATACACTTACCTGGTAAATTCAGTAGTGGGACAGCCATTCTGCTTAGCCTGTTTTTAGAGTGATGATAAATTTGTTCGAAATGTAGATGGCATATTTTTCGGTTACGGGATACATAATCATCATCCTCTCCAAGCAGACCAGCATTTGTGACCCATTTCAAAAATCTTTCATTTTCAGTTACAGGGTTTGGAAAGGAGTGTAGTACAGCACCTATGGGAAAACGATAACATGTACTAAAACTTTTCACAATATGAAATCATAGGAAAAACTTTATTTTGCATAGGCCTATGGCACTTACAATTCGTCAGTTACAATATTTTTTCTTACACTAACTAATCTCCACTGAGAAGATCCAGCAAGAAACTCAGTGGGTATGTCTTTTTCCTTTATTTACTTTGTATTTTTTTTAACCATCTTGTTTATTACATGGACAATGATAGCTAGCTCCAGTTTCTTGCCCTACATTTGGCTAATTAAGTCAAATTGAGAGGCTTGTTTAGCAAGATATGATACACTTAGACATTAACTTTTGAATTGTATATTATTGCTCAGTCCCAAACTGTTTTGTCTTATATGTAATCAGAAATTTTATAATATGTTTTACAGCAAAGTTTGTTCTTAATCAATGCTTCATACTGATTAATCTACAAATTTATGACCTCAGCAGGAAGTTTATTGTAAAAGCATATAAATATACAGCATATATAAAATTAGATACTAAATAATCCCGCCAAATGCGAGTCTGACTCGCGTAATTATACATACATACATATTATCTATGAAAAAAGACACTAACCCTATAATATTGCAGAAAAAACGGCAGAAAGGAAGGTTGGTTGCATGGGATTCCCCTTATTATTTAGTATGTTTTAGTACTTGTTGTTATGGAGACGATAGAAATACTATCACCTGTAAAAGTATCTACTGTCTAGCTATCACGGTTTATGATATATAGCCTGGTGACAGACAGACTTAGTAAGAACCCTAAAAGTACGAAATGCTAATAAATCATATTTTTTGTCATAATAAAATCAATTCAAGTAGCAAACTGTTAATCGCAAGAATGAGTAGTTTATAAAGTTGTGGTATTTATAGATATTGGTGGTTAGGTTAGAGAAGAGATTATCGGCGTCAGGTTTTAGTATTTTACAAAATGAGTATTTTTTGTACTAACCTTCCGAAAGGGTGGATTTGCAAGAAGGGACACAACACTTTTTTTGAGGCATTATATTCACTACCTCAGCACTATAAAATCACTGTCACTATAAAGTCACTGTCTATTACACGACAATAAATTATTGTCTCAACTGAATTTAAAAGATGCAAATGCTCAGGACCGGACCAGGAGCCAATAGCGATTGATCACATAAGGGCAAGCAAAATTAAGCGAAACCGAAGGTACACACGAAAAAATACACGAAAGTTTTTAAACTGGTAGTCAACTTTCTATTATGCCGCGTCGCACGTTTGTCACTTGCCATGTTGCCACAGACTAAACCTCTACAAACTTATGACTTGATTTGGTAATCAAATATCGCCATCCACACCCTTGCGAGTGATTTACTGTGTTCTGAACATACTGACATAAGAATGTCGGACGTGATGGACTTTGTTTCGGCCATATAAAAGGCTTGGATTAATAAATGTATATTAATTTCGGTGAAAGCCAGCCGTCAGTATATTTGTATCCCACTCGCACTTACTTGTACACGTTTAGAGCGATAGAGAAGCAGGATTTCTTTGAAACTCTCACCTCCATAGGTACATTTCCCTAGTACATTTGCGATATATATTTTCAATTTGATTTTATTTTTATTAATACCGTCTAACATGCCAAAGACAGACAAACGTGTCTCCATCGTTATGAAAAAAATCGAAAGTATATTTTGGTCTCACTCACACGTTAGTATCAAGTCTATTTCCGTCCCGCTCACACTTTCCTAAACACGTTTAAAACAAGAGAGACGCAGAATCTCTTTGAAAGAATCGTTAACCTTCTTCATAATTATATATTGCCGTAGTACATTTGAAAGGATATTTAGAAGAAATTTAATAATGAAAATGTCCCATGTTTTCATGTCGCTTAAAAATAAAAATAACTTAAATTATGTTTATAAACTTTTATAAAATAGATTTAAATTATGTATCGCATATGGTCCAGGATAATATAACTATACAGGAGGCAAAAAATATTTCAAAAACATTTATTATGCATTTCTCTAGCTCCAAACGTGTTCGACAAGGTGGGAATGGTATTATTATGAACATAACAATTCCCTTCTTACTTTTCATCGCCTTTGCTGGCTTATTAAATAATGTGCTAAGGCGACTCTGGGCATCAGGCTTTTTTATCCTTGTGATCAGTACTTCCCGAATCCCAAATGCATAGCTCTGCTTGGTTATTTTCCAAAGGTTCAAGACGAATTGTGACTTGACCAGTCACAATTTTTTTATACAGCGAGCGTACGTCCGATCGACATCCGTACACAAACGAGTTCGAACGAGTCGCAAGCGCTTGCGGCAAATTCCTTTTGATTTGTAACAAAAAATTGACGCTCGATCGTATCGGCTCCAAGCGCTTACAAACCCATACAAACCAAGTCAAACACTATCCACGCATATGAATTTGTGACGGCTTGTTGATGTTTTGCTAAAATGCGGACGCGACATTAGAATTTTCAAATTATAGTAATACCATCACTGATAAATAATTTCTACCATTTCTACCAATGCATGACTAATGGTAGTAGCAAATTGTAAATTAAGAATTAGGTATAATTATATTTTGTAAAATTTTCATTTTAACTTAGTTATGTATTGTACTCGCAAATTGTTTAAATGCAATGTAAGAGATAAATTTTATTGATAAAGTAAAGTAACAATGCAATTTAATTAATTACTGGCAACAATGCAATTATGACTAAATAGGTGGCTAGATGGCGCTATCTAATCATTATTTTTATTTTTGTCTATGTATGTAAGGGAGACAAACTAAGCATACAGTGCGGCATGCTCGTTATTGTTGAATGGGCGGTTTGTTGTTCGTAATGTTACGGAATTCGGAAGTGCATCGTTAATTTTATAATGATTTTACGTTAACGTAAAATGCATAAACAAATTATTTATGTACTTGACTAATAATACGGATTTAGCTAATCAAAGTAAATACAAAATGCTAAAATACTAAGTGTAACTGCCAATTAGAACTGTTTTGTATAGTATTTAATAATTTGCGGTACGATCACAACTAGTAGGTTTTCATTTAGCTATAATTCTAAGATTTTTCTACGCGTGCATATGTGAATCATGAACCTGTGATATATAATAGATAATACGTTTTATTATTTCCAAAAATGACTGTGACTTACACTGGTGAAGTTGCAACTTGTCGTGGTTTTGGGACGTTTTTAAAAGTTTTGTACCGGTAAGTTAAATCGTGTTTATGTTTTTAATGTATGATTTCAAACAATGACTTCGTGCATGATACACACTGAATATTTTAGATAAAATATTAATATAGAATTATTATACTTTTTTAGTAACGTAGAACGAGAGTTGTATCAAAATAGCTTTATCCATTTCGAAATTTTGTGACAAATTGAATAAGTAAAAAGTACTTGATTCTGCGTACTGGTAAAAGAAAAAAAATAAGACAATGCAATTTATTTTATAGTTGCACACAATTTATCTGTATGTAATGCAACTTTATAAGTTTTTTTTTTTTATTTATTTTTCAATGTAAAATGAAAAAAAAGACAATAATATTAATATAATTTGCTTTAACCTGACGAATCGTCAGACCAGTCTCAAATATTGTCAGTATTACTGAACCTAAGCATTTATTTAGTTTCTTCATATTTATGTCAATTTTTGTAGTTTTTTCCTACGGGTCGTCACTTGGAAGACTAAATTTAATAAAAATAATACTTTATTTCGGCTTTTGTTGCTGGTCCTTCAAACTGGCCCCCGGTTAGTCGCCGCTAATTCAGGCCGGCGAATTTCATGAATTCGAAACTGAATCTAATTTTGATCTGTAAATTCTGTAAGACATGCAGTTAAAAACAAACATATTAGCTTGGGTGACTTAGCTTTCCCTGGAGTCGACACTTTTTACCTATTTAAATTTACCTACATCGTAAATTAGCCACAATATTATTTTATGGACAACGTTTGATATTAGAGATTGCGAGAAGTAATACAAGAGTTTTATTGCAAGGGGGTGTTCCTTATACGATTTACGTCCTAATTACCAAACAAATATAATGTTCATTTTTGACGGGATTATCCATATCATCTCATTAGCTCACAAATAAACGCTCAGTGAGATCAATTTAACGAGTCCAAACACGACGGGGTATTGTTTACTAGGACAGAGAATGAGTGACCATGTGTCTTCCGGCTTCGTCATCTGCCTACAGTGACATCATAATTATTTCATTTTCACGAGCGGGTCCGGATTTTCGGGTATCTGAGGGTAGGCTTTATCAAGAAATTGGTCGCCTTATACGGAAATAGGTTAGAGGGTTTGGGTTTTTAGCTATCCTTCTTCAGATCCGCCTCTGCTTGCCTAGCCTAATTTTTTTTTGTTAATGAATTCAGAATTTCGTTTGTGAACTTGAGTGGTTTGTCAAAAGTTGCTTACATTACAATAATTTTAAAGATTTCGATTTTTATTCGCTTTTGCTATTTAAAATACGACACTACAGCAGTCAGTAACATTATATTGTGTGGTTTTGGAATAATCTTAGATCAATAACAAAACTCACGGAGTTCTCTGTGTCCCCCTAAATTTTTTTCAATTTCTGGCAATCCTGACCCATACTTCGCCCGCCTTGATAAGCAATACTTGTGGCAATAAAAATCTCTTCCTCTTGTCCTCAAGAGCCCCACATCAACATGGAACGCTTCTGATTTAAGAGTATCTCAGCTTCTCTGCCAACTAAAGAACACAATTGGGGCGACAAATACAATAGTATACGAGTATATCGCGATCGTGCAACAACTCGTAAATGATAAATAACTTGTTGATCGACATTACGATTGAACCAAAAAGTAATAAATAATGGTTATTCTTAACTCTTTAACTTATTCTTTTTCATATATTTCTTGTTTTTATTTGTGTACATATACATTTTAGAATTAGCCTGTATTCAATAAAAATGTATTCGAAAAAATTGTATTCGTTCTTATTACAATGGCCAAAGAAAGGTGGTGGTTACCTCTATGGTTTAACTCCAGGTGCAACACCGCTTGCATACATGTTTTTGCCTAACTCCAGCAGAGTTGAGCTGTTTTCTGGTTTTGAAGGGTTTTGTAAGATATACATACATGGCGTCCCAACTTAGTCCTCAAGTGTAGTATTGGTGGCAAAGTTCAAGTAAGGCGAGTTTTATCTGGAGTGGATAACAGGTATGGTTGCCTTTTTCAGCAATTAACGTAGGATATAAAAGGTAGAAAAAAGTACGTGGTTTCAAAATAAAGTATAATTTATTGTTTTGGCAACTTTAACGATGGAGCGAAAAAAATAACGGTCGACGAAATAAAGCAGAGATCTATATAATCTTTGACATTTGTGTTTCTGCAAGTTGAAAAGAGAAAAAAACAAATCGTTTAATCTTTATATTCTACCACTCCTCAAGAAGTGGTAGATTATTCACATTTGGCGACTCGCTGGTTGGCTTCTATAGGCATCATATTTAGGTAAGATGTAAGATTGTAATAAAATCTTCATTTCACGCAACAATGCCTATGGCCAAACTTTTTTGAATCCTAGAGCGTACAAAATAATCGTAATTTATTTTCTCATAAGATATGTATAATTGCACTGAAATTACTCATATGTATACACATATATTACTAGCTGTGCCCCGTGGTTTCACCCGCTACTACATTAAAAAAAACAAACATAGCATGTTATATAGACTATAGCCATCCTCGATAAATTGACTATTCAACACATAAAGACTTTTTTAATTCGAACCAGTAGTTCCTGAGATTAGCCCGTTTAACCAAACAAACTCTACTTCTTTATAATATTAGTATAGATTACAAGTGACCATGGGCGGTAGTGACCGTTAATCAAAATTCATTATACTCTTTATGTACCATTGCTTTGTTTCTCTCTTCATTTTATGAATAAATGAAGGTATTATATAAACGTGGAAATTATTTGATACGAAAAGTTTTAGATTTGCCGTTGAGGGAAAATGTAAAAAGCGCACATAAATCTTTCTATGCAATACCCATTAATAGAATTTATAGGCCGATCAGCTTTCTACTTGCCATACGAACATTGAGTGGTAATACGATTCAAGCAGATATTCGAAGTACATGATTTATAAATGAAAGGGAATAAAACAGTAAGTGACTTTTATGTTAGCATTTTTGAGTAGCGGAGGCGCCTTTATATTAATTACCTTTCCCCGAAAACAGTTGTTAAGCCGAATATAAATAATAACGCGAATTTTTAGAATGACACATCAGACGAAAACGAACAACAAAGAACGACCTAATATTCGTCCGCAGAATAAATTATATTTCGGTTTGCGACAAAATCCTATATATTTTTCGGTTTATTTTTTTTTACAATTACCATCACTTTTTAATTTCTCTAAATGTGATTCAGTAAATGATTTAACACATCGTGTAAAATCGTGTTTAGCTGAATGGAATTTTCAAGTAAGGTCAGTGACCCGACCAGTTGTTTTTTATACTTTAGTACGGATTCATTATCGATACGTTTCACACCTACTTATTTACAAATACTATTAGATGTACATGTAGAATTGATAAATCACTAGTTAGCACAAATTTTAATAAGTTACAGTTATAAATATTTTTAGCGACTCTAACGAATTGAGAAAAAAACTATTATAAGTGTGACTTTATTATCGCTATGTTAATCAATTGAAATTTTACTACCAATTACCTAACAATACAAATGAAATAAGTGAAACAATGTTTATACCTTTTAACTAAATACGAAAATCACTGAAGTATGATTACTTACATGAGGAGAAAGATATTTACGACCGCAATGCATCTTACGTTGGTAATGGCATTAGTTAATAGTTAATGCAAAGATATTACTGGCGATGAGTCACACGATGTAGAGAGCGGTCCGCGGTGATTTAATGCCGACGAGCGTCAATAAGTTTTTGTTGTTAGCAGTGAACTAGCGAAATGGTTATAGAACTACATACATAGGAAACATACTTACTTTGATATTTTATTGGGTCAACGACAATACGACGACACGAAATATGGCCTGTTTTTGTCCAATCCCTTGCCAGTTACGGTGTCTCTGTTTTCATTTCACAAATACATGCATTCAAAGCACATATAACAGTACAAAGAAGAGTAAATTCTAATGTAATGTTTTTTTTATCTGGCACGAACATGAAATATTAAAATAATAAACTTTATAATATTAGATAATCTTAACTATTTCTATTCTGCCTATATCTGCTCAATAACAGTTATATTATCGCCGCTGTGTTGTGGTCTGAAGGGTGTGGGAAGGGAGACATACTTATCCCACGCATTTCAACTTAGTTTTCAGGGGTAGCAACACATCTGTGGCTAACCTCAAATAGGCCTCCGATTTTTAATTTATTTGGGGCTGATTACACATGTCCGGCCGAATTTACTTCGGGCTCCTAAAATATATGGGATCCTTAATCTTTAAAACAAAATTCTAGACTTCAACGTCAAGTATTCAACTTGCATTATGTATTAAGACAACTCCTATCCTATAAGAATCACTCTATCAAATTTAATATTTTGAAAAGAAAGTACGCGTCAATCCCACCAGCTTTTTTATAAATTTTACGTTACTGTTAGAAACGTAGAAAACCCAAGGTATAATAAGGCATTTGTAAAGTTCTTACTTAATAGGCAATGATCGGTGTGTCTATAGGCAGTAGGTAGTTCAGCGTGAAGGACTTACGACGTATCGAAAAATTAACGACATTACAAAATGCTGGTTGCCAGGCAAGGGACATCTATTATTCAGTTCACCTACTTCACTTTCTATACTTCCCTGTGTTTAAAGTTCAATGCACTTGGTTCACTGTAGAATGCAATCGATTTTTATGAGCTTAAGGCTTTATTATTTTTTTTTAAATTCAATTTACCTCTAAGAAACCTTTATTGTCTGGGCGCTAAGGTTCCGAGGTTCTCCGCTCACCATTGATAAAAGCGTGGGGATCTTGGGAGCTGACATCTCGAATAATATGCATTGTTAAAAATGTAATAAAAAATAAAATAAGGTAAAGCTAGGTTGGCATCTAAAACTTGGGTGTCCTGAACATAGCCTAACACTGGACATCATTAAAATGGTTCATCATCTGGTTGATCACTTGAGGCACCTTCTGCTTTACAAGGCACACGTATATTTCTTTCATCTCTCAGCTAGATCACCGCTATAGCAACTTAGTCCACTTGACTTCGTACAGAAATGCTCAGTTCCAACCGTCAACAATCCAAGGGACTCCGATTGGTTAGAACATGCCTACATCACGCTTCCTCCACCACGCAACTCCCCTAAGAATGTGATTCCATCTATATAAAAAAGCACAAACGAATTGATACACCCACATTAATTTATTTAGAAAACTATAAAAATGAATTACTGAAAAAAATCTCTTAAATTCATTACTTTCTTTTTTCTCAACTTTTAATCACAACTTTTTCATTTAATCACAACTTTTTGACCACATTGTTTTATACATATTACATAATTTTGTAACATTATTTTGTTAGTTTTTACCGGGTAAGCGACTACCCTGGATTATATCGGTGTTTTGTGTACGTTTCTCGATGACCCTTTATTCAATGAACTCTGTAATTGGACGAACGCCAGTGCAAATGGACCCTTAGCCTTGATAGTATTTCCTATAGTAAGTAAGCTTATTTTCAGTAGTGCCAACTCGAGAGTTCATGGTAAGGGTAAACTTTATTTTGTTTTGGCTTCTGAAAATTATTAAAAGAATCTAGGACAGAGGGTACTGGGGTAGGTAGGGTTGAGCTTGAGAGCAACGACCGTACTACGTCCCGTTGTGAATAGGCGAATTAAACATGCTATGAACCTATTAAACGTTCAAATAGCCTTTTGGTGCAAAAAAAAACATATGAGACTATTAAGGAACCATTCAACTCTTGCGTAGAGTATTTTACGTAGTGTAGTAATGATGAATTAATTGTTGTTTTTCGAAGTGTTATTATTACGCAAGTACTTGATGAATGTGCTCCGGTAAATCCATAGAAACGTCACTGACGGAACTTTTGTCAGAATGTGCAACATTCATAAACTTTAATAAAATAGTAAACATACTAAACTTAAACACGCGCTTTTTGGTAAAAAGTAGGAGTTTGGGAAATAAAGTGATGTATGTAGGGCGTGTTCCAAAATCCACCGATATTTAGAAGAAATACTGCTTATAGATAAGTACGAAACAAGACATGTGCTTTTCAATCGTGTTTCAAGTATTAATGAGGCTTATAAAACATAGAAATAAGTTTATTAGATTAACTCTATCGCTTAACTCGTCAACCGAATACATGCATACTCGTATAAGGACATCTATACTAATATTATAAAGCAGTAGAGTTTGTTTGGTTGAACGCACTAATCTCAGGAGCCACTGGGTCGAATTTAAAAATTCATTTAGTATTGAATAGTCCATTTATTGAGGAAGGCTATAGGCTATATAACATTACGCTATGTTTTTTTTTCCTTTTTAGTAGCGGGTTAAACCGTGTAGCAAACCTAGTATATTATATAATAAAAAGCCTGCGATGAAATTGGCCGTAGATTATGTAACTATGATCAATCAACAGTACATTTACAATTATGATAAGAATGTACTGTCCATCCATCCATCTAATATACCTGAAAGTTTCGCATGTATCACACATATATCTGAAAAAAGTTTGGAGGGCTGAATAATAGATATACTTATTTTTTTTATTTTTTAGAATTATTGTCTGTATCTCATTCGCATTAAATCAAAACTACTGATATCCATTAAATTCTTTAGTCCTTATGTGGAGGTAGTTTAATCTTTATTTCATTAAGTCCATTTTCACAATCAAATGTAGTAAACATTTTAAAGTAATGTTTAAACGCAATTTAAACCACGGGACAAAGCTAGTTCATATTAAAGCTGTTCGACTTCTTTGTTTAACAAATTGTCGGGAGGATGACGTCAACCCATTCATGGGACCGAGGTGCGGGCTAATCGGATCAACCTTATCAATGTCCAAAAATCGGCCAAGTGAGAGTCGGACTAGCGCACTAAAGGTTCCGTATTATAAATTACAGCATATTATTTATAAATAAAAACGTCGTCGTTTTCCAACTACCATTATAAGTTTGTTTTTCATAGTGTTTGTATGAATTACAAAATTACCATGTTATTCAGTTTTTGAAAAAGTGCTATATATAAAACAATGTCAACCGTATCTTTTTTGAACCAATTTTCGTTGAAAGTTTTCCTTGACATCTACAACATGATTATGTTTTATCCAGATTTTTCTTTTTCTTAGTTTAAAGGTTAGAGGGGAGGGGCGGGGGGACATTTTACCCTCTTGAATGGGCTTATCTCTCAAAAAATCGACTTTGAGAAAAAATGGCAATGGCATTTTTGAAGACCTTTCTATAAGCATTGTACATTTGTAGAAAAAATGAAAAATTGTTTTTTAAGTTCAGTTCCATGTTTTTCAGTTCCCTTAAATTATTTTTTTACATAATTCGGAAAGCGGATTACAAGATAGGTAATTGTACCTACCAAGTTTCAACTCTGTAGTCTTAATAGTTTCCGAAAGTGGCTGTGACATACGGACAGACAGGCGGATAGACACACATGACGAATCTATAAGGGTTCCAATTTTTTCCATTTGGCTACGGACCCCTAAAACACGGTCATTGGGAACCATAATCCTGATCTAATGTATCGAAGTTCACTCCATATAATATTTTGTTCTCGATTATCAACATATCTGTTTTGACGAATAAGGTCTACGTAACCTCAATAAAACTATAATAGTTTTTCTACAGGTTAAATTAGTAATGAACCTTCACACTATTAATTATGTTAGGAAAATCCTTCAAAATCACTTAGGAATATACAATAAGTTTCCTCTAACCTACTTGTTTGGAAAATCTATAGTGCATTTTCCTCTGAAGATCTCGAAAACAGTGAATAATTCGGTTTATCGAAAGACCGTATAAAGGAACGCACTTGGAGGAGGTCTTGACTTTGCTGTTTAATTCATACGACCCTGACTTAGTTCAAACGGTTCTTATAGTTATATGTATCATTGATGTAGCGTAGCTATTTTCCTAGTTAATTGCTTTGATGAGAAACAATATGCACTACTCGTACCAATCAACGTATTTCAGTGATTTCTATTCGTCTCAATGGTCATCGTCTCTACAATAAAAATGGAAAACCCTGTGAGCCGCCATGCATGCAGTTTTTTGATGATTCGGTTTGCTAATTACTTTGATACCGTGGAACATGACTCATGTGAACATGAGTATGTAAGAGCATCAATGTTGAAATAATTTTGACCAGTTATTATCTCATCAGATCATACAATTACTCACAGTCCGAACGAAATTTAAGTAGCAGGATTCAGTTACATGACGCTAGACTTATTTTGGCACGGCAGTCTTTTTTCAATGAATATCCTAATATTTCAGTTTTCTCGTTAAGGTTTAGGCACCGATTTCGACATATACTATGAAGTTAAAGTGTAGAGACACATTTCACAACAAAGTATTGGTCCAGTTTTATCCGAGAATTGAAATGGGCATAAATCTTATTCGCTCCACATACTTATTGACATATACGAGTAGATGACTAGAAGTGCCTCGCGGTCAAATGATTCAATAAATTTGCAATAAAACAGTGTAACTAATTCGTCACTAATTGTTAGTCAGATTACTTATATATATATAAACTTTACAAAATAAAATAAGCACGGCTATTTGTAATATTATGTTCAATATATAATTTTATTATCATTACCACCCAAGGTTTATTATTTATTTTCACTTACACCACAAAATACTTCTGTTTTTTTTTCGTATTCTTATTTTGTATAATAAATAATAAATTTGGCACGGGATTTGTGAACATCTGGTGCCAAATCTATTATTTTGTTTGACCAGTTTGTTCCAGATTCTAGCGTAATATTTGATTGAAAATACTACCTGTATATATATCTTGGTTTCATCAACAGCCTCCTTAAATAAAGAGACACATTATTTTGGATAAGTAGTATAATCGATGGGTTGGGAAAGGACGGCCCAAAGGAGAAATAAATCAAAATTTTTAACATCACATAAAACTTAATGCACTTACTTTCATTCATGTAAGCCAGTGGGCACCAATCCAAGAGATGTTAAATGGTCAGTGAATCCCTGGATTTCTGTATAATTCAGTAGTTGGAACTATACTACGATTGTAGAAGTAGAACCATATTATCGATCACGGAGTCGGTGTTTTGTTGCACCTGCTTCATAACACACTTAAGGCAGACGCAAATTGCTGTTGAAAAGTGGTACGAACATTTGAAGTCAGTAGGTTCGCAGATGCACCATATGACGAGAGTATTCTTTAGTATGTATATATTTTAGAAGATAGTAGTAAACATTTAAGGAAACAGAAGTACTATCTTCTTTACGTATTCTTCTTTACGTAAACGTTGATGGCTACCTTATAGATGTAGTTACTACAATTGGGCTTAACATACTTGTTGTGTAGTTTAAATTCTTGCCTAACCACAGCTGATCTTTGGTCTTTAATTGATAGATAAAAATGTAA
>DWLI01000785.1:0-18619 GCA_018249915.1 Cecropterus dorantes dorantes | reverse complement strand
ATATAATATAAAAGGCAATTCCGACTCACTGACTTATATATCAACGCACAGCCGAAATTATTGCACCTAAATACTTGAATTTTGGTACAGGGATTTCATTCCTGATGTAAGTGAGCGATAAGAAAGGATTTTTGATTCAACATTTTCAACTCCAAGGGGGTTTAATAGAGGTTGATAGCTTGTAATATATAAAAAAAAAACCTTTTTTTGTATAAGCTTGAAACGAGCATACAGTCCATCTGATGGTGAGTTATAACTGTCGCCCGTGGAAATATCGCTCATTTGGTACAACAATGGCGTACACGTATTAGCAATGTAAATGCATTTACATTAATCTTGTACCAAATAAGCGATGTATTATGTAAACAGCTTTATATAGAAGTTATAGAACAGGGGTCCTGTCTGAAGTCAATCACAGATACGTTGCTACGCTCAAGGACTAAGATGAACGCTACCTATGAAAGTGAGTCGCTTTTTATGCATAGAATTTCATATAAAATGTGGTTAAGTTCACACTTTAATTGTGTTACGTATATGTAACATCTCAATATAATAGTACTACTTGTACCTACTATTGCTCATAGAAGTTTTCCGATGTTTCTCAAACCATGGAAAATTTTCGTTGTTTTTTCAGAAAAAGGAAATGATAGAAAATAAAGTGGAATTGATAAAAAAATCATTAAATATCATGTCTAATAATGTCTTTTACTCTATACTGCATTACTATATATTGTAAAATTATATTTAAAAATGGACTTTTGTCTGGAATCCACTTAACTGCCTAATCTAGACAGCGGTTTGATGTAATCATGAAGTTTTTTTGATTTAGAAAAATACTAGAAATGTTTTATGTAATCCGCCAGAACCATTTAAACATTGTGATGCTTAAATAAATAAAAAAATCCAGTAGCTTATTTTAAATTTTGATTCATTTATTTATTACAACCTATAATTAATAAATGTAAATGTTTTAATTACAAGTAATATTTTATATTATAAGAACATACTTTTTTTAAAAAAGGTGTTCTATTTAAAATATATCTAGTTCTTCTCGATTTTTTAAATATTTGTTTAATAAGTAACCAATCGATTACGTAATCGCGAACACGACGGCTAGATAACCCCTTTCCTTTGGGAACACAATTAAAATCGGCGTCATGTCCCGCCCCGATAGACATAGAACCTATGTACAGATTTGATTGATTTGAGTGATGTGTAGGTAATTTCACTTTAACTAATTTAATTTTGTTATCCACAAAAATATGCTGATAAACTTATTAAACAAAGGCAGTGCCTATATGTTTATAATAACGCTTTACATTATTACATTACAATACAATATAAAATAAAACTCCTGTTAATAACTTTCTAGGAATCTTGTTATCCCGGATGGCGCCAAATGGTAACGGTCAGTGGCATACCATTCGCTCTAACAATATTGGTCAAGAAACAACGTGACTCACGTCTACCTGCAGTTTTTTGTAGCATAAAACAAATGGAATGCCATTGTTTTAATATAAAAGTCCTCACTTGGACGATGAGCAGGTAAACAGTTAATTCCCGATAGCCCAGCTAACACTTAAGTATCAGTAGTAACTTTAATTTAATATATATTGTACTTATAAATGAAAAAATATATTACTTACGGATAATAATTATTGTATTGTATTGAGTAACAAATGAAAGTTTTATTTTATTAATAAATAGTTTGTTAATATTCACTATCGAAATAAGCGGAGCTTGACACTAATAAAATGCTTAAAAAATATTGATAGGTTAATTAATAGGTATAGGTAACTCAATTAACTTATTGACAATATTTTGATTTTTATTGCTGTATAACTGTAGTTCGGTTAAATACGTACGAGATGTTAAAATGGTTACTAGACTAATAATTATTTATCCTTAATTTATTTATGTCACATACCTATATTAATATATGCTACTTAATATGAGGTTTGCGATTAAGTAGTATTTGATATAACATAGGTATTTAAATATTATGTAAAGTGTGTGTCCTCATCAGTAAATGATGAGGACACAATTTTATTGAAAAACAAAATTTAGGTAATATCTACTATAAATCAAGAAAATAATTCATATCATATTACCTAAACTGTTCTTTAATGAAAACCAAATAATTTCTAGTTCTGCAAACTGATAACTTGTAAATAACATATTCCGAGAACGTAAAGATTATGTACACAGAAATAGCATTTGCATTTATAAACATTCTTATGTACGTACACATTCGATGCCGACAAGTGAACAACGGTAGGTATTTTCTGTCTTAAACGATAAAAATAAATAGGCAACAAAATGTAAATTAGTAAAAAATATACGTACTTTTACTCTGAAAAGTCATGATGAGATCGCTTTCATCGATAGCCTGCTGTTCTTCACCACTGAGGGCCATTTCTGAACTCCGCGTCGGACGAGCTTGTTCATGTTCCTCTGCCAATTGCTTGTACACATCCAACAAAAAACTTGGTGCTGAACGATCTAGGGGTGGCGCCCGAGATCTTCGTGGCCTTTCGCCGAGGCCTAACAGTTCCAATATTTCGTGTTCAACCACTTGTCGTTCATGTCGCGTCATAGAATGATGTATCACAGTCTGATCCACTCCGTTGTCGATATACAACCCGGATAAAGCTGCTTCTGTTACTATAGTAAACAACAGTATAAAACTCGCGCATTGCCACGCCGTCTCCGGTCCAGCCATGTTCGCTGTCCCTTGCCGCTACCTGTGTACGCTGTCGAAGCGCCCACTCAACTAACGTCTAACGAGTTAAGTATTTATGACTCGGCCGGCCACAACACGCGACGGGACTAGCCGCAGCCACTGAACCTGCCCACTCAAGGTGGGCCACCGGCCGCCGTCATCGCACTACCACGACTCCCCGCTACTCCTCTGCCCTCTCTCGCCATATTATAAGTACTCGTTTTAATTGTAAACATTCAAGCGCCAGGCCACCGTCGCAATAAACGCATACACAAGCGTCAAGCTGGCTGCTGTCAGAATGAGAATCTAAACGCATTGTATACATATTCTTTGTCAGATTCTATACCTAAATGAAACTGATTATATGTTGCAAGCGGTTAGATAAAAGCATAAATATATTGTAAATGAGTGAAACAACTCTGCACAAAACTTATACTCCCTTTATCTTAGCTTAGGACGGTCGTGCGCATAGGATAATTACTTCTCTTAATCTAGCCATAAAGTCTCTATCACTGTACCTAATATAAGAACCACGAGAGAAATGAATGTTCAGTCATAAAAATGCTTCTGATAACCCGTTTGACTCAAGCTAGATAATAATTTCTTTTAACACCTCACTCATGAATAAAACCAATTAGTTACCTACATATAATTATCTCAACATATATGTATAGAGGTAAGGTACCTATTGCATTGGGTACTAGGTAAATATTAATGTCGACTACTAGTATTATACTTTCCTGTATGTCCAATGAATAGCAAAATACTTCCAGTTAAAAAAAGTTCTAAATAAATGGAGCAAATTACCTAATTTCCGAAGTTACGAAATTAACAAAATTGGACATATGAGTTAGTAAATGTCATGTATTTATTTTTATTATATTACAATATGTATAAGACCGATTTTAAATTTCTGAGACTACTAACCTAGGTATAGAGTCGAATTTCATTCAAAATAAAAACAATATATTTTCTTTGTATTTAAAGACCTTACTTAGCTAACTTTCAGTACACATAATAAAAATGAATATTCTGTTCATCGCAATATTTGGATACAAAAATGGTTTAGAGGACAAATGGACAAATACGTATACATTATCGAATTTTTGTCTGTCTGTTTCAGATCCCTAGTAACTAAGTATAATTACGAAGACACGGACAAATCTTGTATAAATGTGAATAAATTGAGCTAATTGTTTAAATTAGTGCTCTTACGTACTTGCTTACATCTGGATTCTGAAATACTTATAAGGCTGTCACAAAGTTCAGCAAACTCAATATCACGTGCGCGGCTACTGAATGTTATAAATAGGTACATTTTAATACAGACTACTTTTCATATTTACTACTATAAATACCTTTAAATTATTATGATATAAAATTTAGATTTTCATATCACCCTGTAACCATTACATTATGTACATGAGTGAATAAAAACGGACAAATAAATCCTATTGAGAAGACTCATCTCATTTTACCGACTCACAAGTCGACTAGTATTTTGATTGTTAATTCTTGAGTCATAAGAATATCACAAAGTTTTTATTATTAATACTGAATCTTTTCTTAAAAGACTTGGAACATGTAGACTTTAAAGCCTTGGTTTCCAAAGTGCTCTAAATGGACCCCAGGAGTCCACAGGAAACTCGACGAAGGTTCACAAAAAAATCGGTGTTACACTTTTCTTTTTTTTGGCGACCTTTTTTGCCAGTGAATTAACTCTTTGTTGGAACTCAGCCGCATTGCAAATTTTCACACTTAGGTTTAACATTCGCATGATTTTTTAGGTTTTGGGAATATGACAAAAATGTAGCTGTAGGGGAACCCGAACTAGCTAAATTTTAAATAAAATTGTAAGTTATCTATGAGAAAAAAGTCTGGGAAGCTATATTTTGAAGGATTCGTAACACATACACATACACATAACGTAACACAAACATTTACCGTAAAATTGTTTAACCAGAGGGTAGACTTAAAAAGTATTTATGTACTTCACCAACGAAAGATGTACAAGATAATATTCGTTTACTTGGCGCTTAAACGGCTCGGAATCGAATCTTAAAATTCAAAGGACTAGATAACAGAGTCTTCCTTTTCTTGTAGAGTATTATTTAAATTTTTTTCTGCATAATAACAGCATTGTTAAGCGCTACTTGTTCTGCGTGTTTTTGTCTGAAGGCCGTGGTGAGGGAGACATACTTATCTGATGCGTTCCAGCTTAGTCCTCAGTAGCAATGCAACTGTGGTACCAACCTCAAGTAAGACTATAATCTTATCTGGGGTCGATTACCGATATCCATGGGAGGCCGTAGCCACTTACGATCAGGTAAACTGCAAGCTCCTTTGGTACTTGAATATTATAAAAAAAGAGGCGAGCTTTTTAAGACTTAAAACGCAACTTTCTTCTCATACCTACCATAAGCCATGCATGTAGTAAATGCCAAACGAAATGCCAGGGCTGCCATTCGTTCGGAATCAGTTATTTGAATTTTGTCGGAAATTTATCAACAGAATCCTTTCAGTTTTCTGTACTAAATAAATTTCGTAGATGATAACCAAATAACTCCTGTAACTTTAATTGTGCTTTTCACGTACAGAAATTTTCGTGCTATCTTAATGAAGCCCTTTATATATATTTTAATCTTATTACCCAGTCGTTTTGTAATTATTATTTATAATATTAAAATCAATAGACATAATATCTAAAAAGAGATTAATAATAGAAAAGGATATAAATAAACGTTTTTATTGTATCGTAAAAGTATTTGAAGTTGTATTTTATTAAAAAAAAGTAGATAATCACTTTACATATTTTTCCATAAACTTCTTGTGAAATTCTGATCTTAATGAGTCGTTAATAAAAGTGTTGGGTTTCTTTTCGGGTTCAGAGCGTGCACAGTTTTTGAAGACGACATCATCATCCCATCTTCTTTTGACCTGCAACATTCACATTAATTGAATTCTAATCAAGTAATACATAAATTAAAATACTAGGTTATTCCTACGGCTCCACCAGCTTCGTTTACATTCTTAAGGAAAAGAGTTATCCTGTTATATATTAGGAAAAGAAGTATCCTATGTGTTAATGTAGGATATAGACTATGTGTGTGCAAATTTTAGTAAATCTGACCATAAGTTTTTGTATGAAAGGTTGCCCTTTCATGCATAAACTTATAGTCTATATAGTTCTATCATCTTATAACGCTAAGCCATAGGCCATTACCTTTAGGTCATTTTTCTGTCCAGCGGCAGAATAATTTAATAGTGGATTTCCTGACAATATGTTCTCCATCCTGATCCTTTCTTCTTCTTGTTTCCTTTCAGCTTCCTAAAAATGTTGTTCAAGTTAGTAATTAATATTGTCGTACTAGGAAGCAAAACGAATATAATAATGGTTTAATAAAATACTTTTTCTTAAAAGATTTACTTTTTAATCCACTAGAATAGTACCTTTTTGGCCTGATCTATTGCTCGCTCCTTCTTTATTTTGTTTAGCTCAGCAAGTAAAGCAGCCGTGTCATCATCTGAGTCATCTGAATCCGAAGAGTCACCTTCAAGTGGGTCATCAGCATCCAAGCTTGCAGCAGGTACTTGGTCTATTTTAAGTCTCTTCACAGGAGGTTCAACTTGCCTTCGAGCACTTGGACCTTTGCTCTCCTTTTCTCTCTCTTCAAGTTCCTTACGGAAATCCCTGGCCCTTAACTCCTCTGTAGTTCCCTGGCCTTGTTCTCTGTCAAAGAAAATGATATTATTAATAGCATTTACATTTCGTTCAAAGCTATTTTTTACTTTTCTCAAGATAAATTTTAATAACAACAGAATATAAATATAATTTGTATAATGGTGACAAGAATAAAAGTGAAGGTTTATCCATTATATTTACCAATATCAGGCCTGAGGTACAGTAAGAGGAGTGTTCTAGATCTTGTTGCTAGGAACCCAAATTAAATGGCAGTGAGCAGAAACTCCCTTAATGTTAAAGAGGCAAAGTAAAATAATGAGAGCTACTTGATTTAAATTCAATGTTTGGAATAAATGTTAATATTTAAAAATCACAACAAATACAACGAATTAATATTTGCTCATTAATTTTATTATCTAAAATCAAATCAGAGACTTTAGGTGCGAATGGTACTAGTACGAGAGCGGAGCATGAGGCGGGACCGGGAAGGGAGACTGCATTCCTTCCGTTTGTCTAGTTAGCTTGGTCGAGTAGTAACTTTTTATTGCCTGAATGTGACATCGTAATACACTTAAGTAGGACCCTTAATATCGAAAACCATTATATTATATCGAAAACCATTGAACGTATAAAACACGGACCATTGCAATATCTAAGGAAGATCCCGAATTATGGGAGGTATCATACCAAGCAAAGAAATCACTGAGCTTAGAATATATGGAGCTGAATATAAACTGAGACATTCATATAGAATAACAAATAAGTGAGAAAATCATATTTTACTATGCAATATACTGACAACTTTAACACTACGCTTCTGAATGTAATATCACAAATAAGAGTTCCTTTATTCTATATCTAGAGTCGTTAAATGTACCAAACACGGATTGTGGCAAACGATCGAGAACAATAAGGGAAACTACTAGTTTATCTGAAACACTATGACTGTTGATGCAAATAAAACTAAATGAAAATGCAATATCCAACCGTTTATAATGGACAAAGTGGACAGTTTAATTATGACGTAAATAGTTACCGATATTTCAATTTCGTATGCCCTGGAAGATCTCTGCTAGAATACTGGCGAGATATAGCACTTAAGTCCTTCTCTCCTCGTCCTTGGCCTCCCCTGGCGGGATCAAAAGTTGGTCTTGCAGCTGTAGTCATAGTTCAGCTCTGTCGCTTCAAATAATGTTCATCAAATTTCAAAACACACAAGACAAGAACACATTAATGACATATAATAATATTACAATTACAACACAGACATATATTCGAAATTAATCAAAATATAAGTAATAATAGTCAGTTAATAACAAAATAAGCATTCTTTACAATCTTTAGTGTCTGAAGTTCTGTCACTTCGTTTCGTCACTTGACTATTTTTTTTATTATTGCCCTTAACGACCGTGGCTTCTTGCCTTCTGCCAACTTTAAATCTTTACTTATTAATCTCAGCGTAGTGTTTACTGGTTAAGATCTCGTCTATGGTCGATCAAGTCAATCAAAGGCCTGAGTCCTTTTGAAGTGGTCGATTCTTCTAGAAAATGAACGATTCTTAATTCAATTCGAATCTAAGCACCATCCAAACGTCTTGGAAACTTTTCGCTTTACTTTATTATTTAACGAACGATCTAATAATCTAACTTTATAGTTTACAATTTGTCTAATATAACATTCTTAAAGTTCGATTTTTTTTATTCAATCTTGTAACATAAAAAATAGTTTCTTCAAATAAAGAATAGTATTGCATTTCCTTAGGACTCTGAATTATTCCTCCGTATAATCAATTACACAATACGTTAAGAATAACATAGACATAAGTACGTTCATTCAGTAAATACATGATATGAGTAAATGAAAAATTAAGTATTGATCAACAAGACAAAGCATTTATAGCTTTGTCTCGTAACTTAACTGGCAACATTAGATAAATTATTTTATTTCATTCATTTTTCATTCGTTCTACATAGACAATGCTTCTACCTCCGCCCCCCCGCTCCAAGCTTCATCCCTCACCCCAGCGTCGATCGAATTCCATGAAAATTGAAATTCGGTCGGAGAAAAAAATAGTGTGTTATTATTTTCGCCCATAGGAAATTTTGAATATCTAAATATAATATCTCTCACTTTTAAAAATAAGGTAACGAAATGTATCTATTTATTTATTATAAAATTAGTAATATTAACAATTTACACAATTGATTGAAACTCGGACAGATTCGTGCGCCATTTTGAATGGCTTGCTACTTCTAAATTTCGCTCTAAAATCGTGATTGTTTCAGGATATTTCAGTATTATCATTATTACATTATCATATGAATAACTGTTATATATTACACATACAAATAATAGTAACAAAGAATATACAAACGCTTTACTTTGTTTGAATACAGGATGGCTGAAGATTTCGATGTAGAAGCAATGCTAGAAGCTCCTTATAACAAATCGGTAAGTACTCTATACTCCTTTATGTACATTAAAAATAACCTTTTATATTTTGATATTTAGTCATAAGATTGAAAAATGTTTTAGGGTTATATATTTCATATCAATTTTTATTACCTACTATTTCATATCCTGATGTCTAAAAACGTGCTTACCCTTTCACATTACACAAATATGTTATAACTAAATAGTAATATGTCAATTATTGTTTAAATATTTAATCTTATTGTATGTAACTCGTTGTGCATAATGTCGATTCATCTATAATATTTTCAAATCTAACATTACACATGCAAACAAGTTTTAAAATAATTCAAATGTAAAAATTTCCTTGTACATTTAGTACATTTTCCTTGTAACTCGAAAGTTACTTAATGATTTCTGTATCTATCTGTAGTCGAATCATAAGTATATATACATAATAATATGTAAAATTTAACTTTGTACTAATAATAAAGTTAATGTAACATAATGTAATATCAAGGCAGTTGAAAACCATTTATCCATTTTTATCTTATATAATTAATTTGAAAGTGAAGATATTGGTGGGAAATTCATATAAAGCAAAAATTTATTGGTTATTTGGATATGAACTGTAAAATTACTTGGTAATATGTTTTTCATAAAAATCATGTGCACTTTGCTTATAAGGGAAGTGACACCACTATTGTGTGCATAAACATATTGTATCCTTCATATTGGTGTGGATAAAAAAGTCTGGAAGAATACAGATTAACTAAAAATGCTCAGAGAAGTGTAGAATTTTTCACACCTAACTGGATTAGATATTAAAAATGCCTATTAACACAGAATCAAAAGCTTTAAAAAACAAACCATCTGTATAATGCACTAAAGATTTTATACTCAAATGAAAAGTAAAATAATGGTATCATTGGGAAGAAAATTCAACTTTTATATTTCTGACATTAAAGCTTGACTAATCAATTGTTAATATTATGCCAATTGGTTTGAATGCAGAACTTTACTCAATTTTAAAAGATTGCAACATGGGTTATTCTTATATACCAAAATAATTGAAATCATAATTTTTAACATACATTTTAAGGTTGAAGGAACCCTATTTGGTTTATAACACACTTGAAAGTGGCCGAATCGTTTGTGGTTTAACTCTGGGGGGCACTATTGCCACATATTATGGCATGGCTGGTTATAACAGTGTTAAGTGCTGCAGTGCGTAATATAAATTTGAGACAATCCGATTTACTCCACAGCAGTTGTAATGCATCTGTGGAAGACCTCGGGCAGTATGTCTAATCTTATTCAAGATTTTTACAGATTTCCATTTGCTTCTTCAAATATATAGAAACAAAAATGTTTTTGACTACAAGCTAGGGTATAAGGTTTAGCAGATCTAACAGTTATTAAGAACTTACCCCACTATACAAATCCTAATAAATGTAAATATTTAGGCAATGTTAATAAAATTCTTGTACAACGAATTAGATGTGTGGTCTAGTCATGTAATAAAACCAATAAGCATACAATGAAACAGTTGATTAGTAAAACTTGAAATGCATGAAAAATGCATGAAAAATACAGATCATTGTTCTTTTTAAATATGAAGTAAAATGACATCTTTGGATAGGGGGTTTTCTGCTGTATGATATGAGATATTAACCAATAAACCAATTATGGTAAACAAATTAGTGAATAACCTATGTATACATAACTGAATGTATATATTTGTGATTTTGTAGGAAAACTATTCACAGATGTATTCAATTGAAATCTTTTAACTTGAAACAAGGTTTAAGTAAATTGATTGTATCCACATTACATCTTTGAATAGTTTTATGGCTGGTATTTTAGAACAAAATTTCATTTGAGAATCATTTCTTGTATTTATAGAACTTTGTGGTAATAGTCCAGCATACTTCACCGACCTGAACAATAAGAGGTATCCACCACTATACTTTTTTACTTAATTTTCTAAATTTTAATTCATTGTAAAATCTTAAAAAAAAAGATTTCTGTCTAGAGTGAAAAATGAAATATTAAAGTCAGTGTTTGTAAAACATGATGCGCTGATGGGTGGTAAATCTTTTGCAGAAGTATCCCTGTGTGATGTTAGCGCTGTGTACATCCTTAGTCAGTCGTTTAATGAATGGTAAGTGTAGACCAGGGAACCAAGATCAGCAACGGCAAGTCGGATGAACCTCAATCGACAGTGTCCTTAAGTGTCAGCAGTAGTATAGGAAAAGTAATAAACCATCATTTGTGTATTCTCATCAATGATCATTTCTCATTGTCATTGTTTGATGAGATGGCACAAATGCTTGCCATACAATTAATACAAGTAAACTAATGCATTTTTATTTATTCACTCGGCGTGTTGCTGTGGCGCTGCTTCTACCTTGTGCTTTGTGTGACAGGATAACACGTCCTCTTCAAAGCATCGATCCGACAAGTATCCTGATAAGCACAGGGACAAGGACAGAGAAAGCAGTCGAAGGTAAGTTGCCATACATGCATCGTTTTTTTTTTATTAGATTGAAGTAGCAAGCGAGCATGCAGCCCACCTGATGTTAAGTAGTTACTGCCGCTCATGGACATCTGGTAACAACTCAAACAACAAAGTCGTTCAGAGATGCGGTTCTATTCCCGAGGACTAAGATGGTCGCATCATAGATAAGTGAGCCGGCCAACACACCCTTCTACCGTAACACAGGAACTGATTTACGCTAGAAAAAGATGTGGCGTTGATATCGTCGCGGTTACTATCACTACTGCAAATAATTATCATATCGCTACTTCAAATAATTAGATCACTAGTGAAAATTAACAAAATATCAAATTTTCAGAAGAAGTCGATCAAGAGACAGGAGAAGATCGCGTGACAGGGACAATCGACGTTCTAAGGATAAGGATGATAAAAGAGATAGGGATCGTGAAAAGGATAGAGATCGCCGAGAAAGGGAGAAGGAACGAGGCCACAGAGATAAGGACCGTGACAGAGAACGCGAAAGGGACAGAGAAAAGAAGCGAGGGGGAAGCAAAGATAGAGAAAGAGAACGAAGTCGGGACCGGGAAAAGAGTCGCGATGGCCACTCCAACAAAAGAGAGAAAAGTGGGGAAAAAGACTCTAGAAAAGAATACAGATCCAAATCACGTGGGGTTGAACCAAAATTAGAAGAGTTGCCTCCAGAAGAAAGAGATTTGCGAACAGTGTTTTGCATGCAGTTATCACAAAGAATTAGAGCTAAAGATTTAGAAGAATTTTTTTCTTCTGTGGGTAAAGTTAGAGATGTAAGACTAATTACTTGTAATAAAACGAGACGTTTTAAAGGTATTGCCTACATTGAATTCAAAGATGCTGAATCAGTACCATTGGTTAGTATTAATTTTGTAACAGGTATAGTTTTGTTCTAAATTATAATATTTCTAAATATAATATTGTTTTACAGGCATTAGGATTGACTGGACAAAAGTTACTAGGTGTTCCTATTATTGTTCAGCATACACAAGCAGAAAAAAATCGAGTTGGAAACACATTACCAAACCTTGCACCGAAGACTAGCAATGGCCCAACTAGATTGTATGTTGGTTCATTGCATTTCAATATCACTGAAGACATGTTACGAGGGATATTTGAGCCTTTTGGTAAAATTGATCACATTCAACTCATGACAGACCCAGAGTCAGGAAAGAGTAAAGGCTATGGTTTCCTCACGGTAAGTTAAAATTTCACTTAATCTACTAAATTATCTATATAATTTATAACCAGACTTTATTGGCCCTTTACTTTAGTTCCACCATGCAGCTGATGCGAAAAAAGCTATGGAGCAATTAAATGGATTTGAACTGGCCGGAAGACCTATGAAAGTGGGCAATGTAACAGAACGCACTGATGGGAGCGCCAGTACTCGTTTTGATGCTGATGAACTAGATAGAGCTGGAGTTGACCTGGGAGCGACAGGTCGACTACAACTCATGTTTAAACTTGCTGAAGGCACTGGTTTGCAAGTAAGTAATTGTCAATAGTTTTGCAATTTCTTAAATATTATATTAGCTGCGTAAAATTGTAATTCACATATAAATAGTTTTGTGTACATTTAAACTTAAATCTTTTGTATTTTCTAGATTCCACCAGCTGCAGCTTCCGTGCTAATGGGATCTGGTTCAACGTTAATAACACCTCAACCTCAAGTTGCACCACCAATAGCAACACAATGTTTTATGCTGAATAATATGTTCGATCCAGCCTCGTAAGTTTTGATAATATGATATTAAAATAAATTACAGTAACATAACAAAAGATGTGTTTGCTAATAAAATAATATTTTTTACAGAGAAACTAATCCGAGCTGGGACATTGAAATTAGAGATGATGTTATAAGTGAATGCAATAAACACGGCGGTGTTTTACACGTGTATGTAGACAAAGCATCACCACAGGGAAATGTGTACTGCAAATGCCCAACAATAGCTACTGCCGTGGCCTCTGTTAATTCATTGCACGGGCGGTGGTTCGCTGGCAGAGTGATCACGGCGGCATATGTCCCACTTGTCAACTACCATTCCTTATTCCCCGATGCGATGACGGCGCTAACATTGTTGTTACCAACACGACAAAGATGAAACATGATCAATAATACAAATGCATTTAATGACAATGATGAGCACTTTTAGTGTTATAAATTTGGGTGAATTGTTAATCTAGAATGTCTAGTAATTTTCTTAATTTAAGGCAATAAAAGTTATGATAATTATTCTATTTTTTTTATTACGGAGCTTAACCTAGTACTTTACGCAAAAGTCAGGCTGAGAACTCACGTAGCCGTTGCCTGCCTCCCTACCCCCTCGGTAGGGTGATCGCAACTCTCATTAAATATGAAAAAGTAATCTGAGATTACTTAATATATAATCGAAAAAGTAAACTGAGATTACTTTTTCATATTTATATAGCCGAAAAAGTAATCTGCGATTACTTTTCCGGCTATACTCAGTCTGAGATTAGTAATCTCAGATTTAGTATAGCCGAAGCGTTTGTGGTCATACTGCAGTGACTTAAGTCAGTATCCTGGCTTATTAGTCCATTTCTACCGCTTTGGCAGGAGCAAGAACACCTTTTCTAAGTTTTATTTCTGTGTATCTTACACGGCATTAAATTATATTGTAACGGAGCAGTGGTGAGATGCTTTAATGTGGTGAGTTGTGGTGACAAAATGAGGTGCGGAGAGACGAGGGGAAGGGGGTAAGGTTCACTACACCTTACCCCCTTCCCCGTAGACGAGAGGTGTCATGATTGAGTTTTGGCGGATATGTCATTATTGAAAAAGAATTGGAAATAAAACATTGGTTAAAGTGCATATTTCGAGTGTTTTATAGCATTATATATATATATATTTTGGTGCACATTTTATTAAAAATTAGTGACCGACCGAAAATTGGCTGTCAGTTTCGTTTTTGCCAAAAATGTACAAATAGTATGTCTATTTACTATAAAATATACTACTATATATAGATGATATAAGTATATTATTATATTTGTTACATATTTTAACGATTTTCATTTTATTTAACACTATTGAACTATCTATAAGAATATGCAAATAAATGTGTTAAAAATACAATAGATTTCAGTATATAATAGGAATTTAAAATATATTTACGTCAGTTTTAAATTAAGAGACTGCCTAAAATTAGCTTTCAATCTAACACTTAAAACTATAGCCTTGCCTAAGTACTACCAATGGTGCATCTTTTTAATTATCAAATAAAAAGATTAGAGTTAGGCGTCCACGCCAACTCCAACGATTTTTTCTATATCTTTATAATCAATAGGTTTTTTCTAACATTCATAGTTTTACTGTATTGACCTATGCGGAGCATTAGCGTAATAATTATAGAAATAATGATAGGATGACAAGACACAAAATTGACACAGATTTGTCACTACAAATATCTACATAACCTACATACTTTTTATCGATTGACGTGGGCATGATGATGGAGTAGTTTACGTGATAAACAAGTATTACATAAATTACAAATATTTCTTAATTAGCGTATTTGTTTTCTAACCTTTTAACCGCCCGACTTAGATCACTGTCGTACCCCCAGTGCCCGGCATAGTGAATTGGAAAAATAAATTCCTACACCAAAGAGGTATTTGCAACACATAACTTTTTCAACGTCGATATTTCATTCGTACTGATTAATGACCTGAGGGTCATTAAGCCTGACCCGCGCACTTTATGCCACTGGGCTTATTCTAAGACAAGCCTGAATCAAATCTGCCGCCCTAAGCTACTCGGCCCTTTGATAAATGTACCAATGTTGTAAAGTTATGTGACTTGCACTTGGCCGACACGGTAGGATATGTAACCCCTTCTCATCTTGATATAGGACCAGTGCCTAGGTTAATGACGAAGAATATAGATTTTCAATTTCTCATCAAGATAAATTAAACAAAAAGGAATGAAATCACATATTTATTGTAACCACTTTAATACTTACATTCGTTATGCATTAAAGGTTACCTATATGAAAAAGAAATGTATAATACTTATTTTATTAAGAAAAAATATATATATTTATTATAACATTGTAGATGGTTTAGATTGCCTTTATCCAGTCTATTTCTAAAGTCGCTGGGCCTTTTTGTTTTATTGGTTGATAAACTCCACCATACATCTGAATACCTATACTCGTAACTTGAGATATATCAAGTGTTGTGTTATTATTATGTCGTTTTCCTCTGTAGTATGCTTTAAATTCCGATAATGGCAAGGTGCGAGATGCAAATTCGTCTTTAGGCCCCTGAAAAGAAAATGTTTTCATTACCAGTACAGAGGGAACACCTTTTTATAATTATATTATTCATTTGTTATCACTATTTACATACCTGAAAATACTGTTCAAATGAATAGTTTGGTTCATCATTCAATCCCTTGTGCCTCAAAACTATTTTATAACCATTATATTGCCCTTGTGCTCTACAACGTATTTGTAAACTTGAATAACCCGTCAAGTCATAAGGCCTGATGGCCCGTATACCAGCAAATCCAGCACCATTAAGTTGAGGATTCAACAATACAAAAAATATGGCTCTTCTATATTCGGTGTTTTTATGCAATACAATCGCTGCCTTGGACATTCCAACACTGCGCACTGTGTCGGACTGTTCTTGCCAATCGTTCACATCATCGTTTTTTGTAAAGTCAAATAAATATCGACCCTCTGAAGTGGATATGTTGCTGTAGAAAAATATTTATATTAATATATCTTGAATTCGTGAAGTAATTTTCAATCAATTTAACGTTTGTTAAGCACTAGCTGTTGTTTATAAGTAATTAATAAGATGCAATATTATTTATCCCAGAAATAAGATGGCAACATATTTGTACAAAAAAAGAGGGTAAATACACAGGTATGTAGAGCTTTTAATTGATCATGAAATTTATATTATCTCCAATATTTTATTTATCAGTTATATCAGGTAGGTAATGTTGTTGGCAACTTGATTTATGAATATGGAATGAGAGAAATATATGGTATGCATAAAATGAATGGTACGGTTTAAATACAAATTTTGGATAGACTTAATAGCAAATTTATCCGATATGTGTATAATTGTCTGAAATATAATTGATGTATTCAATGTGAAACTCTCCGATTCTAATAATTTTATACATAAGAAGAGTGTTATTTAAATAATTATACTCACGAATTTTCACAAATAACACATACAGTAAATAACAGACCGATAAGTAATTTCAAGAATAAACTTTGACGTAACATGACTACAGATTTTTTACATAAAATTAGTTATTCCAGTATGATACACTTAAGTATGTTGAGTTCAAACTGAGAAACAGAACAAAGTAAAAACCATTTAACGATACTCGTCATTATCTATAGGTAAACAAAGAAACTTGGTAGGGGGCTTACATTATGAAACATTTTCTTATCTTTTTTATAATGTTATTGACGTCGTCTGGTATCTTTGTTAGGCACAATCTAAAACGGCTCTTATTAAACTTGTAGTAACCAGAATTAATGAGATAAAATGAAGTAGTTAAGTCTGTATAAAACTGATTATTGCCGATCAATTTTTATAACCTATAAATGAATAAAGAGTAATTGATCACATTATATTTAATATACTTTCTTATCTTTTATAAAATGTTACTGACGTCTTCTGGTATCTTCTTTACACAAAATCTAAACATCCCTTAATAATTCTGAAATCGGAATTAATGAGATAAACAAAAATCGTAATTGTCTAATGTCGGTCTATTTTAAATTGTATGAGTAAATAAAAAGTAATTTATTACATATATTATCACTTCTTATCAATTATACTAATATTATAAAGGTGAAAGATTGGAAGGATTAATGGGTATTTTCTACTTAATAACGTCACACCAGCGCATATTGAATCTGGATGATATTTGGCACAGAGATGAGTAATAGTCGCGAATAGTAGTAACATACTTTATTCCAAAAAAGTGAAGTTTCCTTGAAATATATTTTTTTTTCACAGAACCCTGGATTGACATACTTTTTTAGCATACCTACTTAGTGTTAATATAGGCACTGGTGAATATCTTTATCTCGGAAACCGTAAAAACCGTAACTAAAAGTAACCGTATATTGAAAAGGAGTTTCGTTAAGTTCGTAAAATAGAATTTAAGCTCATTTTGCTCAAATAGTTAAATGGGGTGCTTTTATAATTAAATAAACGTTAGATGAGTTATTTCTTTTTGTATGCTTAAACTTAAAATTAAGTAGATACATTGTTACGGTATAATTTATTGTTATATCGAAGTTTTTTGAAATACTCAAAATTTATTTGTAGAAGTAACAATATCGGGATTGAAGAAGCTAACAATAAAGCGAGGGTTTCTCATGCTTATAAGAATTAAGCCAGCCGAGTAAAGGCTCCTCTTAGACCAGTCGAAAGTTAAAAGCACTCAGAATTTATGAGAGCACAGTGATGGAATGTGATGCGATAGAAGACGTGTAATGTAGGTACCAGATCAAGTAGTTTCTGAAAACTGTTCCTGAAACGGTTCCATTGTAAATCGAGAAAATCAATAAATACAAAGAAGCCTTTGTTCCTATACAGGCGGATATGTTAAAGTTTTATCTATCGGCGACCCTGGGGTCGTGTGGATTCAGACTTCAGCATTTCTGCACGTAATATCTAAATACAGTATATAAAACAGTAGTATTTAAATAGCTATATCTATCACGTTACATTATTTAAACGCAGTTATAACCGTAGGCATATATAAGTAGAATTTAATACAATTGTAGGCAAGTGGCCGAAAGGTATAGGTTTAACTAAATGGGCGTAGCCAGATGCTGGCAGGTGGGGGGTAGCTGTCCCCCCCCCCTCCTTAGCAGAGCGGTCAAGTGCAAAAAAAAATCTCACCTGTAAGCATTCTTACCAAAATTGATAAGTGAAACGAACTTCAAAAAAGTAGACAAATTAAAGAAAAATATAAGCAGAATATGAAGCTATTATTAAGCTATTATATTCTATTCTACGACGTGTCAATACGTGGATGATGTCTACGATTACCCGAAACCGTTACCGAACTTTGTATGTTAAGTGAACCCCGGAAAAATGACATTACAGTGTGAGAATATGAGTGCGAAAATGACATTAGAGTTTGAGAAATTTCAAAAGTGACACTACTAATGTGATATACACGATTTTAAAAACCACGATCAAAACAACATAGGCTCGACTTGTACCCCCCCCCCCCCCCCCCAACTCCGCGAATCTGCCCCCC
>DWLI01000784.1:0-18622 GCA_018249915.1 Cecropterus dorantes dorantes | reverse complement strand
CGCTGCTGTCGATGACGTTGTGTCCCTCCTCCGCCCGCGCGTCTCCTCCCGCGCGTGTTAGAAGGAATCTCAACACTTACTAAAGCCTACATTGAGTAACTGAACAGTCCGTCCGGTCGATTGATCACCAGACTGTATCTCAAGGCTGCCCAACCCCAGGCCCAACGTATTTGACTTGGCCCGCCACTAGTAGTTCGATAGCCACCAATAGCATGAGTGGCTGATTCCAGCCTATCCAAGATCGTGTAGCAGACGAGCTTGGATGCGAAATTTGTGTCCACTACTATTAACGGTTGGGTTAGGTTAGGTTAGCCTTGCGTATCTCATGAACAGTGATCGCAAGACAGTAAAAATTTTAACGGATGATATGTTGATGATTTATGATGATGATTTTCTGTTGCAGCTATAAAAACTAATGTTAAATATAGAACAAAATAAATATTTAAGAAGGGCTCCCTTGATTCCCTTTGAACAAACGTGATTTTCTTGCTCGATAATAGTAATAGCGGCAATAGGTAAACGCTTGAAGTTTTTAGTCACAGAATATTTATTTATTTTTTCACATACCAAATAAATGAAATAATTAATTAAAAATAAATAAAACGGGAGGCCGTTCGAAAACCTATTTTTTGCCTTTTTTATATATAATTGTACGGAACCCTTCGTGCGCGAGTTCAACACGCATTTGGCCCGTCTTATAATCAGCGCACAATCAAGATAACATCGACAAAAACAAATCAATCGACGTCCCCGTTTATAGAAACTGTAATTTGACAGTACTTGACCCAGTTCCGCCAAGGGCGAGATCTCCAATAACATCGCAACAAAAACGCCAATATTGCGATATCGCTTTCTATGTCCAGAATCGGCGATCCAACCTTTCACGGTATTTTCAGAGAATGGTGTGAAAAATAAAAAGAATGCCGGTTCTTTTATTGTTTAAGGGCAACCCGTTTCAATGTCAGTTAGAGTTACCCTTTCTGCAACGCGTGGAGTAAATTAACTGGAAAACTGTTCCGATAAATATTTTGCTTTGTTAAGTAATTGACCGCGTGATTTGATGGGGTTTTCTTGATTTTTTATATGTAACGGGTAGCAATGATATGCGGTTTTCTTTCTTTCTTTACTGCCGATATTTTGTTACATGGATCGTGGTCACGGAAAACTACCAACACCGGTCGTCATGGCTAAAACCAAACGGTGGTTTCGCCGTGATAACGATCCATGCAATATCGAAATAATAACAATAAAAGAGCAGTGATAGCCGAATGGTTGAAACTCGGGCTCTCGATCGGGAGTCCGGGGTTCTTACCACCGGCGACCATAAAAAATGAAAGATACATTTTATTCCAGAGTGTATCTATCCTTCTTTGGATTTTCTAAGGTTAGTTTAGTTAAAAAAATCATAACGATAATTCTTTCATAAAATTTATAATTTGCATTATAAATACAATTTGAAAATCATAATAGTTTTCAAAGTAATACCATTCTCATTTATTTCTGATAAGGTTATTCGCTTGTTATGTGATATAATCTAGTTGGAATTATTAAACCAATTTGAGTATGTTATTACGAAACCGAGTGAAATACAAAATAATAACGAGCGTCAAAGTTGTGAAAATTTATTTTTGTATAACTAGATACATGAGCCACTTGACTTATGGATTTCTCTTTCAAAATATTATGGAAAGTAATATCTTAAATAATCTGGAAAGTAATATCATCTACTAGCTCAATGCGAAGATAAAAATAAATTGCTTTTAGTAAATTTACTTCTACTTAATTCTTTAAATTTACTTATTACTTATTTCTGCCTAATAATAGCAGTGTTATGTGCTGCTTATGTGTCTTGGTCTGAAGGGTGCGGTAAGGGAGGCATACTTTTCCGTCATTCCATCTTAGTCCTCAGGGGTAGCAACGCATCTGTGGCTAACTTTAGGTGAAACTTTGATTTTACCTAGGATTGATTACAGATGTCCATGGGCGGCAGTAGCCGCTTACCATCAGGTGGGCTGCATGCTCGTTTGCTTATTCCTAACATAAAAAAAACTTATACGGTGGAGACCTTATCCATTCATCAGTCTTTTGCTTTTTGCGTCCACTGCTGGATAGAGGCCTCGTCTAATAGGATTTTTTGCCATTAGTCACCGCGCCTGACGTGTTAGTCACCGCAGTGACTATTGATGTTCCACAAGAAGACGCTGCTTCCAACCTTAAAGATCTTTCCCTTAGTATTTTTTTATCAGAAGTAGCAAAGAAACATGCAGTTCACCTGATGGTAAGTGGGACTGCCGCCCATGGACATCTGTAAGCAACTTCATATAGAACAGGGATTCTGAAGTCGATCACAGATGCATTGCTACTGCAGAGGACTAAGATGGTCGCCTCATATATGAGTGAGCCGTCGTCGTAATCGCCTTGATATCCACAGGAAGATTAGTTAAGAGTATTGTGCAATTCAACCTAGCGACACAACGTCGCATAAAATGGACTCAGTGGTATTTTATTTCAACCTTTTACGCTATTTTCAAATTTGTTTGAGAAAGGAGTTGTTTAGTTTTTGGTTTTTTTTTTTTTTTTTTATGGTAAAAAATGTACCGGAGTACGTCAAAAATAACCGAACAGTCAACCTCAATACGTCAAATAGTTAAAGTCAAGCTAGTGTTTGAACATCCTCTTGGCATACAAACCCCCCAACGGCCAGTTGCAAGCCATGATTTGTGCGCGGCGGGTCGCTTGGGACCCGATTTATTGACCCGCACTCGCCGATTGATGTACCAACGCTGCATGGGACCCACGACTGGTCATCTCTTTGTCACGGTCTATTTCACCCCTCACACACACATACAAAGTGGAGGAAGGTAAATTAATTATAGTAAAATGTATTAACACTGTTAAAAGTTCTTAAAACTATTTTTTGTTTATAATAATATTTATTTAATTTAATTTTTGTAAATATATCGAACTCGTCTGCGATTTAAAAAAGGACTTACTTTATAAAATACACTTACAGAATTTTGAAATTATCTATCTGTCGTCCAAATTAAATTTATAATAAAAATCGATGGACTCATTTATATGGTATTTTCTACAAAGTTAAAACCATAGGGTTTTAACTTTGTAGAAAAGACTCTTATTTTTAATCCTTATAATAGTATAAGGATTAAAAATAAGAGTAGTCAAGAGTAGCTTTTATAGGGAGTAAGATTTAAAGTACACTAAGGCAGGATGAAGGTGAAATGTATACTAGAGCGGTTGTTAAAACTCAATTACTCAAATCACACCACTGACAGCCAATCAGTAGCTAATCTGAAGCTGGGTTGTGCAGAGAGATGCCATTTCCTATTCATGCTTTCAACCGAATCGAATCCTGACAGCCTTCAGGGCATTGATGTGGCTTTGTTATTACTGGATCGTCTACTGAGTATGGTACTGAATCTTAATTTTTCTTAATTTTTTGATAAAAGGTGGCCATACCTTTTTTGATAAATAAAATTTCATTAATAACATTTTAAAATTTTCTAAACTACGATTATTCAAATGGCCTTTGAAGACTATTTGCTAAAATAGTTGAGCTCATATTTTCATAGTCCTTATTTAGTCTATTTTCAACTGAAAAACAGATTCTTGTAGGATTCTAGCTAAACAGTTCCATTCCTGGAATCGTGTTGTTTCCAATAGCCTTATGAATTTTTTATGTCAAAAATATTACTTACTATCAAATTTGGAGTCTGTTCAATGTCAGGATATCAGGAAAGCTAATAAATGACGAATGAAAATGAATACCTGAAACAAAAAAAATTACGTTAAATATTGCACAATATATGTATTAAAACCATTTTATATATAAATTGACTTTCAAAAATTTTTTTTTGTGGTGTTGTTGTGGTGGTGTTGTGGTGACGGTGACCACTTACAATTTGTCAAGTGGAATGTAACATGCAAACATGCGTTTTCTATTTCCAAAAAACAAATGTATTATTCAGCAATGAAAATATTTATTTCATATAAACTTAATCCAATTAGCTGTGCCAGCGGTTTCTGCCGTGTTTATTCTGTCCCACGGGAACCGTTCATTTTTCGGGATAAAAGTAACCTATGTGCTATAGCTGTCCTGAATTCAGAACCGTTCCGCGGTTCTGATGTGATTGAGCAACGAGCATACATTCATTCAAACAGCCTTTATAAAAGTAAGCAAGATTTAAAAGCAGTTTCCAATAAGCAGTCCTATTCACTGGACCCGCGTGACGGAACGGTCACCATACCGGTCTGACACGCAATGGGTTCCGGGTTCGATCCCCGACCAGAAAGACATCTAATTAATGAGTTTAGATTCTGTTTTGGGTCCAGGTGTTTGTATATTCGTCTTTGTGTGTCCATGGTACCCACGACACAGGAGAAAATCCTAGTGCGGGGCTATGAGTGTAGAAAACGTGTGTTTTAAAGCGTGTGTCTCGCCGGGAATCGAACCCGGGACCCACTGCGTATCAGACCGGTATGGTAACTGCTCCGCCACGTGAGTCCTCAAATGGTTGTATGTATCGAATTATTGGAACAATACATAAAGATAAATGTACAGGTATTCCTGTTATGGCGGCATAACTACTTATTAGTTTTTTTAGAAACCTACTGATCATACATTTCTATACTTTGAAACAAATAAAAATATTACTTGGTACTTCGAAAATATTCGTTATTGGCTATTTTATTAACTTTACTAGTAAATCTAATCTGTATTGGTGTGGTAGAACTTATATTGTGAAGATTTCAGTATCGTGTCAATAAAAATATATCTTGCATGAGAGAGACAAATAGTTGCTAATTAACATAATGATTTGCAAACAGCCATATAATACAAAACCAAAACAAAAAATAAAGCAGTTGAATTAAAAGCACAGTTCAGTTTGGGTTTCCGTCTCAAGACCGTTTCCTAGATTCGTTTGACGCTTGAATGCGGAAGATGGATCTTATCTCAGCAGATGATTGTGAGGCAGAACTCGAACGACCGTTTACAACCAAAAGTACGCATGATAGCCAAAATGTGAAAATGTGACGGACCGTTTAAACATTATGGTCGCATAAGTCTATAACAGCCTAATAAAGAATCAGGCGCTTTTGTGTGTGTTCTACGTTAATTTAAATATGGAATGAAAAAGACATTCATATGTGCTTTCCAGTCCTCTTCCAAGGCCTCAGGTTCCTTGTTTTGGACCCATTATCTCTTTACTGCACATAGGTATATCTGTCTCCAATAAAGGGTAAATGGGCTCAAAACATCTGCACCGGTGGATTTATACCTAACTAGGTGTGCTACGTGGTTTCACCCGCTACTGAATAACAAAAGAATCAAACTGGGCGTGATGTTATATAGACTATAGCCTTCCCCAATGGACTATTCAATACAATTTTTATGTTCGAACCAGTAGTTCCTGAGATTAGCCCGTTCAATCAAACAAACTCTACTGCTTTATAATATTAGTATAGATAACAATTTTGTAAGAAACTTGGAAATCTGTTTTAATTTGAACAATGTTCATCCTGGCCAGGATGGAATGGAAGGGTGGCAATAGATATGCAATGAAATCGACATATTTGTTGTGTTTTACTTTGCTTCGGAATGGGCTTGCTAAATTTATAATTTTATGCTGCCAACGTGGCGCCAATAATGAGTTATGAATGCTAATGGAGTGGGCCAACCCGTCGATACAAATCGCATAATTAGCTGTGATTGACACAACTGATCCTAGGATAATGATGGCATAACCTCACCTATGCCGGCGACGCATTGCCAAATGCGTATGCCAAAATGGTGTTCCAAATTTCCATAGGTAATGCAGACCACTTCATCAGGGAGTCCGTATGTCTTACCGTTAGGTTTAACTATAAAGAATATTATATAATAATGAGCGTGTATCGCACAGTAGATTAGAATGTTAAATAAATCTTTACTGCCAATGGATTTCTCAATCGGGTCAAATATTTAGAAGTTCCACCTGATGCGTGAATTATGAACATTGCCTAATTGATGTCAAATCAAGATAATATACTTGTTCTTTTAGTAGTAAATAATCTGTCACGATATTCATCTAAGAGTTCCTTTAGGATATCTTACAAAACTTAGAAACATCAATTCACACTAAGTTCATAAACAAATAGTATGATACTTACGAACTGATACTTACAAATATACATGACAACCGTTGCATAAAACTTATCCATAGCTATAAAACTAATTACAGCGTAACCGCAATAGATTTCGTCTTAGAAAACATTACAGCTGTCGTAACAAGGACAAATGTATAATATTCGAGCAGAGGCATTCATTCGAGCAGAATGTACGTATCCCACGAGACAAAAAGTCCGGAAGGCAGCCTCCATGATGCAGCGCTAATTGTGTTTTGGCCGTGGGAAGATTCTGTCGCGGAGAACGCAAGATTTGACGAAGGTAATTTTTGGAAGTGTGGTAAGAGGAAGGTAAGCGATAAGTGGAAAGTACTATAGACGTTATTTTACGGCTATCTTAATGAAGTTGCAAACAAATGTTATATCCTTTTGGAAGCAAACGTGCTCATACCCACCTGATGTTATGTGGTCATTGGAAAGACACTTGTAACAGATGTAAAAAGACAGGTCATATGTGAGGTCAGGACTTAGATTTTGTGATAGACTGAAATAGCAATAAAACTTAAGCCGTTCATGGACATTTGATACTAATGTGACAGTTAAGTTGCCATGCTTGAAGACTAAGATTAAGATGGTCGCCTCATATGTAACCCGGCATCCACACCCTTCCACCGAAATGCAAGTATTGTTATAAGTTAGAAATAGATATGGTGATTATGACGCGGTTGATGATAGGGTACCATAAGTTATATAAATAATAGTGAGAAAATGCGTTTCTAGAATCATATAACATCGTCGCAGGCGAAGGCGTGTTTTGTAATATTTTTGTTTAGTATTATTTTCTCATACATTATTATGATTCATTCGAAATAATTAAAACGTAACGAACTAATTAAGTAATTGCTTATGTTCTTGCAGATTTTAGCATTATGTGAGAAGTTTGAATGATGTATTCTTGGGAACATCTAATTTGATATAAATAAAATACGTTTACGAAATGAAGATAAATAAAAAAATGCGAGAGTGGCACTAGAGTAGCGCCATCTACGTACGTAGGCCATATTTTGATATAACCCATAAACTATTTTGTGGACTTTTTTAATATATGAATATTTGTTTACAGAACCTTATTATTACTAGAGTTTGAACTCTAGTTGTTTGAGTAGAATGGTAATTTTCTAGATAGAGAATATGTAATATATTATATGAGAATAATAGTTAACGAGTTTGTTTAAATGTGTCATAAATATTGTTACGTAATCCTTATTGCCTATAAGCGGGTTATGTGTAATCGTATGGTTTGGTCGATGGAACTCTTAGGTAGATAAGGAATTAAATTCAGACAAAGGATGCCATATTCTGGTACAGTTTAAATTTAATTTGTTTTTGTGTGTTAACGTGCATAATAGTCACTTATATATGAGTCGACCATCTCAGTCCTCAGGAGTAGCAACGCATGTATGGGTGACTTCAGATAGAACCCCTGTTCTATATGAAGTTGTTTACAGATGTTCATGTGTTGTTTACCTTCAAATGGACTGCATGCTCGTTTGCTACTTCATGTTGAAAATTTTTCTTGGTAAATTCTCAGATGTCTGCTCTTGACTCATACCGGTATAGTTATCGTTGAGGATTAGTTGGGTATATGAGAGAATTTGCCCTTTAAAGGAAGCAATGTAGCAATGCAGCTGCATTAAGGTAGATTTCCTATCAAATTTGGGATTGATAATAAGAAATCAAGATTGCGGTATTTAACGTCACTTCATCATCTACTCTCTGCCCTTCTAATAGGTCAAAGAGTGTTATAAATCTGTAAGATAATTTTCAAACACTTTTGCTCAAAACTATTATATATTAAAAGAACTGAAAGAGTTCATATTTAAATTGAACTTCATTAGATTCTCTTCTTTCGATCAAAATCAAAATTAAAAGAATCGAAAGATGACATTTGGATTTTGTTCTTTTTATAAACATAAATTAATTAAGTTTAACTACAAAATGACCTTTTAACAAAATCGATTCAAAATAGAAACTTTTACGGTACATAGATTACAATTTGTCCGCGGCAAAAAAACTTTGTGAACGCAGCCTAAGAGGGTGTAAATGGCCATAAATGTAGGCCAACTGCGTTGTGTGGCGAGATGAGATGGCCGTGCAATAAAACCTACAGGTGTGTGGGAAATGCTATCTTATGTACTTGAGAGTTTTATTTCTGCCTCGTATTTGTGGCTTAGCAGGATTTCTCGACTTTTACAGGATTACAAGTTTACCTACATTTTATGCCGCTGGAACGGTGAACTCTTTTGTACTAACCAAATTTACATGTTATATCTTTTAATTATACTAATACCAATTTGACCCCTATGTAGTATGTGCTTTCACCTACGCGGGAGGCCAATGAATATAGTTATTGGAATTTCCTACATGAGGCCAGTGGAAAAGTGGGGAAAGTTTATGCATACTGTTTTTAAACTCAAATAAAATTGCGCGACATAGCTACTGTCTGTTATTTTACACTGTTTTTTAACGAGCCCCTAATGTTGACGAATAAATTCTACTACATACATAAAACTAATCAGTTTAAAACGCAAAGCCTTGAGTTGCTTTCGTTTGTAATGCAATTTTACAGTTACCGAAATCAAACAGAAAACTAGCTCGCTAAAAGCTGTTTGACTTTAGGAAATTATCTCAGAACTCAAATGTTCTGCTACGTTCAAAGTAAAACGTGCAGGAAAACGGGAAAACTGTTATGTGATTGCAAATATAACTATTTGAGTCGTGAGTCTAGAACGGCAGGTTACAAAGTTTTGAAACTTTTTATGTTCGGGAATTGGGAGTTGGACCCATTAAGGTGGGTAGTTTTTTGTCATAGAGAAATAACAAACAAGCAGTCCACTTGACAGTAAGTCGCAACCGCCCATGATCACCTGTAATCACAGTTAAGATCAGAGTCCTTAGGTAAGCTAGAGATGCGTTGCTACCACAGAGGACTGCGTTAAAAAGCTTTCGATAAGTATAATGAGGCGAATAATAAAGGCGGCACTCTTACATACTTAGTTCAAGTAAGAACAGAGAAGCGCTTAACACTGCAGTTATTGGGCAAAAATAAGTGTGGTGTGCTACCGGAATCGAATTATATTACCACCTTTAGACTGCATTTTCCGTTTATTTACTTTTGTTTTGGTGACGGAGACCTTCAGAAGGTTTCCACTGTTGCCGGGTTAATAAAGTTATAAATATATTATTTATAGTATTTCATATTTATATATGAACATATTTTTCATTAACCATCTTTTCATAAACGTGTTTTAAAAGTCATTTTCATAGACTGTTAATATAAATAATTGTGAATTATTATACCCACGACATTTATTGTATCTATAAAACATAAAATGTATTATTTTCAAATTTTATCTGCAGATATCTCATTTGATCCAGGCAACTCAATCCCAATCATTCGACCGGCGAACAACCCGTCCTCACATTCATTCCCGTTGGGAATCGAACTAAGCTTTAGTGCGAATCTAATCTAGAATTTGACAATACCCAATGTTCGTTTGGAATGGTTCGAAATAATAGCGAGCTTTGTTCTCGCTGATAACAACACCTCGGATGTATTATACGAGTATGGTACGCTGTCGACAATACATTTAATTTCAATGCGTATTTCTCTCAGTTCTGACTTGTGGATTGTCAGTTTGTTTGAGTAGACAAATACAAGGAGTATAAATTCAATGAAACATTTTGTTTAAAAGTTTTTGATTAGACCTGAAAACTGATGGGGTCATAGCCTTTGTTTCTTTTTTTATTTTTAAAAGAGCTCTAACCTTTTTATAACGTGGCATCCATGTTTCAGCTTTTTTTGAGGTCCACTGCTGGTCATAGTCGTCGCTTAACGAGAGTTTTCCAATAGTCACCGCATTTGGCATGTGTGTTGGTAACCGCAATAGGTGTTGATGTTACATAGACGAAATCACGGTTTGATAACCTGGCATAAGGTGATATATTCTGGTTCTGCAGTAGCAGCGCCCTGCTATATTTATATCCTTGAATAATTAGGAATTGCCGTGTATTCGTTTAAAAGATTTAGTCAGCACCAATTATGATCAGATTGTAAGTTTGTTTCGTACTGAAACTTAAAAAAAGGGTTTTGTATAGAGAAGTGAGCCTACCTTTACCTGATACCCAAAACCAAAATTACAAACAGCAAAGCTTGCATACGATTAATTACACGAGCAACGAGCCCCACCTAAGCTCTGTGAGCGTTAATTTGTTAAACTATTTCATTGTTGTCATGCTTGAATTCGGCGCTGTTTAGTTCCGTTTGTTTTGGTAATTGGATTTAAACTGTATTAAAGCGAGAGCACATTTAACTTTAAATTAGTTTGTTTGATTTCTTTATTTTAAGTCTTTCGGATGATTTTTAGGGTTCCGTACCCAAAGGGTAAAATCGGGGACGTATTATCAAGACTCCGCAGTCTGTCCGTCTGTCTGTCACCAGGCGTATCTGAACTGTGATAGCTAAGCAGTTGATGTTTTTACAGATGACGAATTTCTGTTGCTGCCGTAACAACAAATAACTAAAAACAGAATAAATTAAATATTTAAGTGGGGCTTTTATACACTAGCGTGAATTTCTTATTCGAGATTAATAACAGCAAGACAGGTAAACGCTTTAGTATTCACAGAATATTTAGTTATATTTAAAATAAATATTAATATTACTTTTAAAATAAATAAAAATATGATAAATATTTAAGTGCCTCTCCCCTACAACTAACGTGTTTTTTTGCCGTAATTTATCGATAATGGTTCGCAGCCCTTCTTGCACGAGTTCGACTCGTACTTGTCCGGTCATTTATCGATAATGGTACTACGTGTGTGATTCTGACTCGCACTTGGTCGACTTTTCTTTCAACTTTACGCTTAGTCCTTCCTTGGCAGTATACTGCATGTTTTTGCCGGACATTCTTTTAATAAATCAAAGACAATCCATAGTGTCATATGTTGACTGTAGTGTATACTAAACTAATAAAATACTTACAACGTACTTACGTAAAATTAAATTGTCGTAAAAACCCTGATTTCCTAAAAATTAATAAACTGAAACGACAAAAACAAGCTATGAACAGCTGATCAAGTATTGGCGGATTTTTCAAGCAAATCACATAAAACTATGACGTATTCGTGCAACTAATTGCCTTATTCAGCTTCCCAGCTTAATCATCAGGAGTAGCAACGCATCTGTGGCTATGAAGGAATATTCTGACCTTATCAGGAGTTACAGGTGTTTACAGATGTCCACACAGTGGCATATCATGAGGACTGCATGTTAGTTTTCTACTTAAATCTTCTAAAAAATCTATACAGCTATATTACAAACAAACGTAAATATAAATGGATTTATGTACAAAAAGCCTAAAAACTTAGCGCCATTGTATCTTACGCTCCAAACTTGAGAATGAGACTTGTTCAACAATAAGATTGCGATGAATTGTCTTGAGTTTTTGTCTGAAACGGGAAAGTTCTTGAGCATCACAATTAATTTTTAAGATTTTCCACGATACGACAGCGAAGATGGATTACAAGTACCTTCAAAACACTCCCTTAAACACTTTTAGTTATCTAAAGTATTAAAATAATATGTTAAATCTTTATCATTTTGGGTGTTTTCATTAATAAAATGAGAAATATAATTTGATAAATCACGTGTCACGTTGTTTGTCCGCGTTAAACTCCTAAACTACAGAACCGATTTCAATCAAATTTTCACACCGTGTGCAGTTTGATTCAACTTAAAAGATAGGCTACTTTAACTTTTAAATTTTTGATGCCCAACGAAGTGGGCACGGGTCTGCTAGTATATTATAAACTTGATATGACTTCAAATTTAACCCATGTTATATATGAAGTTGCTTGCAGATGTCCATGCCGTCCATGGACATCTGTGGACATCATGCTCGTTTGTTACCCCAACCTTATAACCAAAAAATATATTTAAGGGTTACTTAATATACAAACATTTTAAGATTATTTTGAGGAAAGGCTAATATATGATATCTTTCAGCGGCAATGACTACATACAATCGCCAATGTAGGTGAACGGCATGCTCACTTTTACCTCTAAAGTTGCTAAAAAAATTGCATGTAAAAACCTTACGCATGCCATGTTTCATAGTAATCAGTCCAAAATTCACATATATTTAGGTTACTTAAATATGCAGGTTTAAAATTTAGATTCGTTATCGTCGTGGGAGGGTTAGCTAAGTATTTGTGGAGGCAGGCAGTAACGAGGTTAAAGATTAATTTAAAATTCACAGCGTTAGGGTGGGATGACCGAGTGACTGAATGGGCCCCGTGCGACGAACTTCAAACTTGAAACCTCGAGCCTTAGTTAAAGTCAAATTATGCGTGTTATTTTTAATATATGACTAACTATCCAACTACTTCAGCTTCTTATCATAAAACTACAGGTTAACTTATTTACGATTCCCATTATAATATTTATTAGGAAGATTGAAAATAATTAAGACTTAAATGTGTTGAACAAAATTAACGAACGTTGCATTAGTCGGTCATAATTATTATTATTTATTAATATTATTTATTATCGCAAATAGTGTATATTTCTCAACATTAGATAAACACACATTTTTTGTCTTAATCATTAATATTATTTATTATGAAATAAGTATATACACGAGCCGCGTGGTGAGTATATCGCAATGCATTCCGGGTTCGATCCTCTGTCATACAGATATCTGAATGACGAATGTAAATTTTTGTTTTGGGTCTCGTTGATTGTATATTTGTCTTCGAGTCCATGGCACCCAGTTTATTTGGGAAAATCAGCACGCGGTGCTATTAGTGTAGAAAATTTTATTATTATTATTATATAACTTTGAACAGAAAAAATACTAATAGTATCACGAAATTGGTAAAATATAAGAAAATCACATGTATAGGAATAACTTAATCATTGACAGTTCAAACAAATTGTTGCAATTTAAAATTTACAAAGTCATTGATGACTGGGAGAGTGAATGGTGAGTCCCGTGTATTGGAATAATGAAGTTTAGCTAGCTTCGAAACTAAGACTAATCGATTAATAAAACAAGCAACACATCTATATAAAACTCTTCCGTTACTGAGTGACTGACAGACAACGTACAGCTGAAACTGAGCGTAGAAAATTGAAATTCAATATGAAGATTTCTAAGGGAGTGTAGAGGAACACTAAGAGAGGATTTTTCGAAAATGTACTCCGAAGTCGGTGAAAAGGGTGATATAATATATATAATAAATATTCGATAATTAATGCCAAACATGCCTTATGTTTAGGCAAATGTAAGGCAACATACTGGAGCTAGCCTTTTATTTGCCATGTAATGAAAAAGATGGTTAAAAAAAAAAAAAAGTTTTACAAAGAAAAAAGACAACCCACTGAGTTTCTTGCCGGATCTTCTCAGTTGAGGTCATCTTCCGATCCGGTGGTAGTATAAGAAAAAATATTGTAAATGACAATTTGTAAGTGCCCCCGTAGGCCTATACAAAATAAAGACATATCATTTCATTTAATTCAAAAAATATTTCTATATATATGACGTTGTAAAATAGAGCATAAATAAGCTTGGGCTTTATATAAGTTAGAATTAGACATGGCTTAGAAATGTGCTATGTAAAAATACCTTTCTTATTTTTCATTTGATCTTTGCATAGTTTTACCACCTTGCTATCACCTAAGTAGTTTTTACAAAAACTAGGTTAATGTTAATACATTAATTTGCTAAACTATGGCCAAGAGAGGGCAAAAAGTCTAAAGTTTTAGATTGAAGCGTAGGCGAAGTGATTTAAAATTCACAAAGTTAGGACCGAGTGAGAATGGGTCCCGCGCGGACAGACTAAGTTCGGTGTCACCCCGCCTTCATTACCGTGACTTGGGGCTCGCTAAATGGAGTAAGGTTCGTCATTACTGACCCCCATTGCGTTCTATATACGTAAACTTATGTTAGAACATGTATTTTAAATATTCATCCAATCATTTGAAGTGAAACTTATTTTGAACATTGTGATTTGTAGCTTGATGAAACGAAAATGCATCACGAAAAAGAAACAAACACTTGTATAGAATTAAGTCAGCGAGAGAATGAGATAAAATATATTACATAGTATATGTGGAATATCTTACATTGAAATATTGTTTTAGTTCGGTAAAAAAATCCTAATCCTATTTCTCCTAAAACTTTTAATCCTCTAAATCCATCTCAATCTCTCGTAGGTTACTATTGAGAAGTTTCACTTCTGCCGTGATAACGTATGTGAACGTGTGCACACACGTTCATTCACGTTCTTTTTTATTAAATATAAAATGTGACCTTTAATTTAGTTCAAATAAAATCTAATTACATTTAGTCGGGAAAATTCGTAGTATCGTCCCAAATAGCTATCATGCATGAACCCGATGTACTCGTATAGAATAAGTATTTCCAAAGAGAAACAAAAAACAACGTATAAAAATAAAATCAATAAAAAAAAAATGTATCCATTTCGACTACATGACACCGACACCATAGCACTGAAATTGAAAATAAATTATACAATGTGCATAGTTACTTTCCTACACTCTTACGTCAACATATAATATACCTACGTAGTGTGCTCTCGCGGGATTGCTCCCAAGTAGCGGCTGGGTTATTAAAGTTTTACTACAGCTTAAGCGGATTTCGTAGGAGCTTCCCACACAGTTTCCTAATTTGCTGGCTTTGCCAACGCATTCAGATAAACATTTAAACAGTTTCAACTGTATTAAAGTAAATTGGTTTACTAACTATTTCTGTATCGGTACTTAATTTTTTTGTCTTCTTTTGTTGTTTTGTGAGGTTATTAAATGTTTCTAGTTTAAGCTCTTACTTTATTTGATGTATGTAATCGAGTAACCTGTATATGCAGTGTTTATATGAAATAGAGAGTAGTATTATTCGACCATTCCTTAGTTTTATTTGTTATTTACATCCCACCTTATATGGCGACCTTGCCGGGAACAGGTGGCTTTTTAAATATGTACGCGTACGTAGCAAAAGAGAGTGATGTCTAAGCGATGATAAGGGGTCAGTGCTACCCATGGATATCTGTAATTAATATAAAATAAAGTTTTAACTGATGTTGGTGACAGATGAGGACTAAGTATGACTCTTTTCGTCGGTCGGTCGGAACACAATAGCACTTAACACTGCATTATTAAGCACAGATTAACTCATTAATAAAAATATCTGGATTTTTATTTCTCTCAAATATTAAAAAAAACGTGTATGTAAATGTGTATACATATATTTATGCGCATGAACTATCGCTCTTACTAAAAAAATATAAATTAAAAATTAAAATTACAAAATACAAATTTATTTGTGGATATCGTATCGTATCGTATTGTATCGTAGCGCAGCGTATCCTATCATTAAAAAAATCATGATATACCACACCCGTATATTTAATTACGCCAATAACATATATTCACCAAAGCCTAGTTGAGGTTGAAACCAAAAAGAAACCCGTGGAAAGGTCCCATCAACATGAATATTAAACGGGGGAAATGTTTTAAATTCAGATCGTTACCCGGACGTGTGACGTTGATGTATTCAAAGCAGAATGGTCTGAAGTCGGCTTTTGAATTTCATAGGCTTTGCTCGAGTCGTGTTTGCGTTTCCTTTGTATCAATGAGGATGTTTAACGCTAAGTGCCAATGAGGGCCTTGGCTCAGTCTTTTAGTTCAGCGTGGTTCTTGTACCGCGGAGTTGTTTGATGTTCACATAGAACATAAGAAACAGTTTTCAAACGTATTTTATAAATATTTACTCTGTTTTATTATAGTTGAGCTGCATTAATTTACAGGTTTGTTAAATAACCGCAACGTTAGGAGTTTGATTATCAACCAGATAGATTTCGTTCCGTCAACCCATTATTGTGCCACTGTTGGCACGGGTTTTCTCTCAGACTGAGAGAGTTTTAGGCCGTAGTCCACCGCGCTGGCCAAGTACCAATGGCTGGCAAAGACCAATTGGTAGACTTCACACACCGTTAAGAAGTTTTTTAAAGAACTCTCGGATGTGTAGGTTTTCTCACGATGTTTTCCTTCACCGTAATGTACATAAATTTACATCATGAATACACGATATGTAATAAATTACATATTATTTCTACATCGGGATGATATCGTTTGATATTTGGTACGTCACTACAACTCTAAAGTTTCTGAGGAGTCTATGTAATCTTACATATCAGATAGATCGAGGTAACACGGATTTTTAACAAATTTATTAATTTTAATTGATCAATAATATTTTTAATTAATCAACTTATCATACAATAGCAGCGTGGATCTCTGTATGTGGAGTAGACTTAAAATGAACTTTGGAAGGCTTTTATAGTGACATTTTTATATAACTGCTTCACGCTAGAAATAGGTGTAGCGTCGGAGCCTCCCCGGTCGAACCATACCCGTTCTACCCTTTTGCATACCATACCAGACTTAATGCAAAAACATTGGGAATAATATTAGAAAGTTCTTGAATATGTACTTTGTAGATAAAGCCAAGGTATAAACGACGTCCCTGTTAATAATTAATTGTAAAGAATATTTAATGGGTGCTCAAGTCGGAACCCTTCCAAACAATTCAAGCATATTTATGGCGGTGACAGAAACGAAAACAATACATAAATAAACAAAGTGCTAAAACTCAGGCGTCTGAAACTTTCCGTTCCAGTTCTTTGCACTCCGTCCGCTTTTCGTTAATCGGCTCCAAACTTCTCCGAAACCTCACGGCGCTTCGTTTTCTAGACAACATTGTATTCTAAAATCTGAATGGTTGTAAGTACAGTGAGTAGTGCAATGAACTTTATCTTACACTAGTGGTTTGGGGTTCAAATCCCTGGCAAGTAGCATGTTTCGGTATTATATAGGGGTGATGTATATTTAAAAGGTAACCCTTTGCGATTCGTCTCGAGTGAAAAATGTTCGTTGCTGTGTTCTAGTTTAAAAAGTGTGGTAAGGTGGTATATATGCTTATACGAGGCGTTTTAGGTTAGTTCTCAGGGGTAGCAACGCATTATCAACCACAAGAAGAACTCCAATTGTGATGATGATTACGAATGTTCTGGGGCGGCAGTGCCCATTTAAAATCAGGTGGACTTGTTAACTAAATATGTTGACTATATATGATTGCTAATATAAAAAAAAATCATGCATCATGACGCCGTCCGCTTTTTAAAGTTACTAATTGTGATCTAATCAATTATCGATAGTAATTGTCTAAATATTCAATTTAATTAATTGATTGATTAATTTCTTAAGTGTTGAAAAATGTCACTAAATATATCGTAAAAAAGGTAAATAAATACAGATTTTACTGACATTTGATATTAAATTGCATTGCTAGATCAAAGTAGGAGTAATAAAATTTTAAACGACACTGCAAGCTGTAAAGATTTTTATGTATTGAACAGTGAACTGGGAAATATCGGGGTTTATTACGTTTTTAATGTGCGCATTTTTATTTGATGATTAATTGACGTTGTCGTTGTTAATTTTATTATTTTTTTATAGTTTGGAAATAGCAAACGAGCATGCAGCCCACTTGATGGTAAGTGGCTATTGCCGCCCATAGACATCTGTAATCAACTCTAAGTAAAATCAAAACCTCACCTAAGGTTAGCCACAGATGCGCTGTACCCCTGAGGACTAAAATGGAATGTCTGGGAAAAGTATGTCTCCCTTACCGCACCCTTCAGACCAGAACACAGCAGCGCATGACACTGCTGTTATTAGGCAGAAATAGGTGTGGCGGTGGTGCTTCCGGAGTCGAATTACAAAGAGTTCTACCACCTTCAATAAATTTAATATAGGTTTTATAGTTTTACAGGGCCAATTGCAAATTAATTTGCTTACTCCCGCGGCTCCACCTACTTTAGTCACGTTTACCACTATAATGAGTATCCCACGTGTTAAAATAGGCCATAAATTATCCGTTTGCCAAACTTCAGTGAAATCGACCAGTAGTTCTAGCGTGTTAGTTACATTAAATTTTATTTAATCGCTTAACACTGCTGTCAGTTAAATAAGAATTAGAATAGAGATAATTTATTAGTAGAATTATTTTTCTTTATTGTTCGTCAAAAATTTAAGCTCTCCACACTTTCATTCCAACTTTTTTGTCTAATTTTTACTGTTTTCGAGTAATTGCGACAACACACTTTTAACATTTTTTTCAACTCTTGCCGCGGGCTGCCGACACAAAAAGTTTTACATATCAGTTTTGTATAATTAGAACTACTTGATGTCAAAAATGCAAAGTTGAGTGTCAAATTTGGATTTCAGATCTTATTTTACCGTACTATCAGGTACATATAGATATTAGTGTCGTGTACGAAAAACAAAGCTTATTTCAGAATTTTCAGAGTATTCGTGTGCAGTTTAAAAAATAACAACTAAGCAACTATTATTATG